>CM031236.1:126598-166923 GCA_018340775.1 Taxus wallichiana var. yunnanensis | reverse complement strand
TTGCCGTGTTGATGATGATAGGATCACCGCTTCGCCTCCTGGATTCGAGGGGAGGCCGCTTCCCACGGCATTGATGGGGAATGCTACCGGAGATGGTGGAGGAGCACACCAGCAGATGGGCACCAAAGCAGTATTCAGTGCAATTATACAGTGAGAGCATGGGGCTATCACGAGGAGGCGATTTGGTATTTGTTCTACATTTTTGTTGACCTTTGTTGGGCATACGAGCACATCGTATGCATCAGCAGTAGAGGCTACCCAAAGACAGTGGCCACGAGTCATGTACCGATATGGATTTCGAGAGGTGGTTGGGGATCGTGGGCCACCCACGAGCCCGTTGTTGCAGTCGGGATGTGGCCTACTATGATTATATGTTAGAGGGCCTTACGGCAAGAGACATTATATGGAGACCCTACAGAGGTCACCACTGGCGGAGAGGAGCCTCACAGATACCGCGCCCGATCCAAAGATACATTCCTGGATAAAGCAGGATTGAGGCCGGAGAGTACGGCGCGATACCCTTAGAGAGAGGGCACGCAGGCATGGGGCCGCCACAGATCGAGCCACCTCCCTTCCTCGCACAGAGCGATGATGTAGAGGCCCCATCGCTGCCACGCCTCGCCAGGATCCAGCCGGGTAGCGAGAGACCAAAGCGGAGGGTGTGGATGATGCCACGGCAGCCTCCGGACGTGGTCCTGTGGTGGGTCGAGAGCAAGCGAGATAGTACCGCCTGCAGCTGGCAGCTCTACTGCACTTCTTGCAGAAGAGATCATCGGGCAGAGAGAGATCAGCTATTAGCTGCAGAATGCGATGGACTTGGCAGCCGACAGCACACGATAGGGTCCTACAGTGGCAAGCAGCGCAGCTCGTGCTCAGTATTGCAGCAGCAAAGACCACCATTTGAAATATAAGACACCCACGGAGTGCGCAGTGTGTCGTGCTCGATATTGGTGTTAGGTGCCGATGACCAGCCGCTCCTTCAAAGGGCGAAGAGATCGTTATATGGAGGTTAGAGCAGAGGCCCAAGTGTATTATCGTGATATTCTTGATAGTAGAAGCGGAGTTGAGTATCGTGCGTATGCAGCGCATAGGCGTAGACCTCAGCACAACCGAGATCTCGGGTAGAGGGCAGCCACACTGGCGGCGTGTCCTGTGGACGGCGGAGGCGAGAGGCACCACAGTGGACCAACGGCGGGAGAGGTGCCGAGGGCTGGGGGAGAGCCGATAGATCCCGACATGGTTTTCAGTATAGGACATGGGCACCGGTCCGCGAACCGGTTGATTGATGAGGCTCATGTGCCTATACTTATTCATTGTTTTGATTTATTTATTTATTATATACCACCGCGAGCCGAGTACGGGTTGTACATTTTGATACCGGCCATCGAGCCAGAGTATATTTTTGATATGAGAGACCGCCTCATGAGCCGAGCGACTCGATATTTTTGGTAGGTATTGCGCTCGCGTGCCAGCCTTTGGTATATTATGAGATCACAGAGGCCCCGGCATGTAAAGGGCACATTGTATTTTTTGAAAACCGGGATATATATATATAGATGATGTTTTGATCCACATGTCGTGTTTAAAATGTGTTGAAATAAATGGTTGGTAATATATGAATGTGTGATGAGTTTAATCGACATGTCGATAGATAGATGATGCTTGATGTTTTTGTTTGTTTGTGTGTATATATGAATGTCGTTTATGTGATAAATTGGTGGTTTTACAAGCAAAGTGTCATATATGTAACGATGAGTCGGATCTAAATGATGTATAGAGTGATAGTTTTTGGTATCTCGTAGTCGATGGTTTGTTTATTTATAAAATAAATGATGTTGATGAAATTGTAATGCTATGTGTGGTGGATGAACAAAATGTGGTAAATCAGTGTTGTTTATGCAGCAAAGAGGCTACGCGACAAAAATTTAGAGGAGAAATGAAGAAAAGAACCCCTGTTTCAAAAGGAAGGTGTGTAAATCCGATATCGTTAGGAACCAATATCGGTAGTCATAGTATCGATATCGGCCAACTAACCGATACCGTTATTTAGGTATGAGCTTTTCTAAAAATAGAAAAGCTAGGGTGGCAACTTAAGTTTTAATTTTAGAGCCATGCAAGAAGTTAAATACGCGAACGCGACGCTTTTTGACGACTGAGACAGGGATTTGCATGAGAGATTTGGGTGAGAAGGAGAAAAGAGACAAGGAAAGTAAATGTGATCCGAGGTTCAGAAGGCAGAAAGACAAAGTTGAAAAGGGTGGTGATCATGGCGTAACGAGGAGAAGCATCCAAGCAGGCAAGGACAGAGGGACGACAAGGGCCACCTCAAGTCTGCCGCAACCCAAGAGGTATCATTTTTGTTTGTGATTTAACTACTGCATGTTTTGTGAATAAGATGGGAGAGTAGGTGGGTAGATATGAGAAAGAAAACATGATAACAAGGGTCATAGGTGAGGTAAGTGTTACAGGGTAAGCAATCGGGGTTTCGTATGTTTCATGTATAAAGGAATAAACGAGCAAATTATTGTCGAGGTGGTTGTTTTTAGGGAAGGTGAATATAATTGATGAAAGCTGACCTAGAATGTTAGGGAGAACCGCATTTGCTTACTTAACCGATATCGGTTATGTATAACCGTACCATCGGAGAAATTTCCGCATGTTTGAAAAAGACTCTAATGGATTGAATGGTTGTTTGTCGCTTTTGGCGATGCAGCAGAGACAGGTGGTCGAGGATGAATGATAACAAGCGCCGTCAAATGAATGCTTGTCGCTAATCCGAGCGGATGTAACACCAGTGGAATGGACATTGATAAATCGTCAGGGGTTAAGTGGAACTGCTATTATTCACGAATCGCAACAAACCATGGTATGTTACAAAGCGCCTGATTGAGAGATGGAATCCCGAGACAAATACCTTCTATCTCGCCAACAGTGAAATGACAAAGAATATCGAAGATGTGTTTCGATTTTGAGACTCCCTATTACAGAGAGCCAAGATATCGTGCACTACCTAGCACAGTGCATGGGAGCGATAACAGCAGTATTTGGTCCATACGCACGAGATTTGACACAAAATGAGGTTTATCGCTTACATATGGGGTAATGTATGCAAAGACACCCGAGGAGACAAGGTTGGCAGTGATATTAATGATAGCAGCAGGGTATTATGCATTACCGAGGGCTTTAAGGGGGAAGATTTCCAAAGGCATTGATGTGTGTTATCCGGGAGATGATAGAAAGGAATGTGACTTTTGCATGGGCACCGCGTATTCGCGAGCTATACAGGGGTTTATGGGCTTGTAGGCGAAATCACGCAATCTATTACACCGATAGTTCATACTTATTACACTCGTCTGGGCCTATGAGCACATTGTTTGTGTGCGACTCAATAGGCCGATCCATCCAGCAGAGAGACCGGAGTACGAGGTCGGGATTCGGACGATGGGTCCAGATGGAACAAGAGGCCGATCCCGTGCCGTGACAGTGATATTGAGTATTACAGCAGTATGGGAGAGAGTGACGGTCATGGATATCTCGGCTGAGGCCATACGGAAACTATATGGTAACCGAAATCATAGCCGAGGAGTTGAGAGGTGTTGAGCGATTGAGGTGGATCGCGGGCACACAAAGCCAGTGAATATGAGAGGATTCCTATAGATCGCGCGGCGACAATTTGATTTCAGGCAGACATACCACAAAGCTTATAGACCATATATGAGGATCGATGCCGAGGCAAAGATTCTCACCACCCCGGCCAACACCTCCAGAAGGGCCCGAGGAGATAGCAGCCGATCGCAGGGTAATGGATGCAGGAATGACAGAGGCCTATAGATTATGGTGGGTAGCAGAACTGCGAGGTGTACGTGAGCACCCTGACATAGCGGTGATTACAGCAGAGAGGGATCGTCTGCAGCGTTTGGTTCAGCAGCTCCAAACGCAGGTGAATGAGACAAGAGGATTGGTAGTGGTTGCGGAGTCACGGGCGGCGAGACTAGAGGCTGGAGTTCTCCATGCGAGAGGGCGTATTCATATGTTACAGGAGAGATTGGCAGATCAGTGGGCGGTACCAATAGCCGCGGTACCTTTGAGGACAGAGAGGCCCGGCGAGAGGGGTCGACGATCACGATCATCACCTAGTTCGGGATGAGTTATGATGGTCTGAGTATATGTTAGCGAGGTATGAGAATAAATAAGGATGCCGACCTGCGTGTCGATGATAAAGAAGATGTATTTGTTTAACATCTAAATAAAATTGAATATGTATGTTGATTTGAGTTATGATAATAATAAGATTGCTTTCGTGTTTTGATTTTCGGTGTTTCAAAAAGGATAAAGAGAAATGTGATTAAAATAAAAATACACAAAAATATTTATATTCACCACACAAGATAGGTTATGGTAGGGGATGCTCGAGCTAACCTTGGGAGACCCCATGTCTCCGAAGTGCTCGCCTACATAGCCCATCGCACAAAGCAAGGAAGGGCCTCGTGATCGATGTAGTTCTCCCTTAGGATCGTGGAGGGGTGAATTTAGGCAATTTGGTATGGTTTAGGCAATTGGTCGCTTGGTAAAAATTTGATGTTGGTAGGGTAATGTTGTCAGTTGCCGTAGGATAATGTTGTTGGTGTAGGTATAGGTAAAGCAAAGGTTAGCATACCCAAGTAGGAGGAATAGTGTCCCGATTAAGATCAACACACAATCCTAGATGCGAGGCAAAGCGGAAAGAGTGTTCCGTAGGTGAAAAGAGCTAAACAAACCACACAACGTAGAACGAGCCCGAAGCCCTAAGTGCCGTGCACAGACGAGAAGTCCATAGTTGAAAAGAGTCAGATGATCACAATATATCGTGTGTACGCCACGCCCCTTGAGTTGAAACAAATGGTGAGGTGAGGTGGATGATATAGCGGAGGTACAAAGAACTTGTTATACGAAAGAGAACCTACCCTAAATAGACAAGTCCATGACCCAAAAGTTCTTTTTTTAATGAGGCTTTTATTTTATCAATGTAGACCGATCGATGCGGGAAGTCTACAAGGGATATTGATTGTTTTATTCTTGAGGTCTTCACGGTTTCGATCAATGCGAGAAGCTTCGATAAAGGTCGACCGTGTATAGTCATGTCCTTCCTGGGAGCAATGATATTTATAGTAGTAGATATGATTTTAGTGCATAGCTGTCCTTCTGGGAGCAGTCTATTTATAAGAGCAGAAGAATAGTTTGGCATATAGCCGTCCTTCGAGGGAGCAAATATATTTAATTTAGATGACTAGATATTCATTTTAATGAAGCATCTAGTTTAGTAGAAGTTTGACTCAAGAAAATCCCTTAAGAATACGGCTTATTTTAATACTTTGAAGTCATGGACTAGACTAAAGAAGGGAAGGCATCATCAAGGGGAGGTGAGAAGTGATTTTGATTTTATTTCGAGATATAGAAAACAAGTGTATGTGGTGGTAAATGAGCTCAAGGGACGAGCAGCAAGAGGGTAGATAAGAAGTGATATAACACTAGATTCAACAAAGAGAATGGTCAAGATGCAAGGCATTATGGGGTTCAGTGCTCAGTTTACCATTGCTTAAGCTAAACGATAAGTACCCGATCCATAGATGTGAGTGATTATATAAGGCCCAATCCAATCGGGAGCAAATTTTCCACGCTTTGCTCTTTTCTAGTTTGGTTACATGTTGATTCTCTTTGAGGACAAGATCACCAACCTTAAAGGTACGCCATGAAGTCGCTTATCATAAGCACGTTTAATGCGTTTTTGATAGATTTGAAGGTGATCAAGAGCCGTAAGACGGCGCTCATCAAGAAGCTCCAATTGGGCTAACCGCTCTTGGCGGAAATCATCGCTGTGAGAATATCCTCAAGAGATATTCTAAGGGAGGGTATTTGTATTTCGAGAGGCAAAACAGCCTCTGCCGTATACCAAAGAAAAGGTGTGGCATTAGTAGAAGTACGAATGCTAGTACGATAAGCCCAAAGGGCAAAGGGAATGTGATCGCCAATTTCTTCCGCATTCATCGACAACTTTCATGAGGATTTTGGTTAGTGTTTTATTAGAAGACTCGGCTCGCCCATCGGGCTGTGGATAGTAAGGTGATGAGAAACTAAGTTTGATACCAAAGTTGTCACAAAGGTCTCGCAACAACTTGTTTTTGAAAGATTTTCCATTATCTCGTTATCAAAGCGTGAGGAACACCAAAACGATGATAATGTGGTGGTTAATGAACTCGACAATTTTTTTTTTTTTTTGATCAAATGAGTGGAATAGCCTCCACCCATTTTGTGTAATATCTTGGTCATTGTGAGTATCCAACGGTGACGTTGTGAAGAGGTTGGGTGAATCTCACCAATAAGGTCTAAACCCCATCGTGAGAAAGGCCAAAGATCTCGAGCGATCCGGAGCGGTGGCTAGGAGTATGTCAAGGTTGGCATGTTGTCGACACATAACACAACGCTTAACATATTCGTAGCAGCCGTATCGAGAGTAGGCCAATAATAACCAAGGCGAAGGATTCGCTTGGCCACGGCAAAGGCCGCTAAAATGTCCACCACAAATACCGTCACGGACCTCGCTGATGGTATGAGTGGCCTCCATGCCGCTAGACAACAAGGAGGATACCATCAAAGCCACGTTTATAGAGGAGTCCCCCATGACAACATAACGCGAAACACTTTTAAGAAAAGCACGCTTGCTTACTAGTAAGATCAGTGGGAGGACAGAGATCAGTAAGGTAGTCGTGAAATTGGTGGTACTGTGTATCCCGTGAATTAGTAGAGACACAAGATTTATCATACAAACTACCGGGGTTGAATAGATGGGGCAAAAAGTTGTTGACCACGACGAATAATTCAGAGTCACTATGCGCGGAATTTGCGAGGCTAAGCAAGCCATAGTATCCGCAAATTTGTTAGTGGAGCGGGAATGGCTCAGATAGAATAAAGGTAAATAAAGCTAGAAGTGAATCCACATAGTGTTTGTATTTTTGAAGTTCCTCGCTTTTGCATTGGTAGACGCCATAACTTGATTGACTACCAATCGAGAGTCGCCAAAAATGTTGATAGATTTGATACCTAAGTGTAACGCAACTCGAGACCTGCAACAAGGGCCTCGTATTCTACCGTATTATTAGTGCAAGGGAAATCAAGTCGGAATGAAAGAGGCATAGGTTCAGCGTTGAGAGGAATGAGAACAACGCCAGCTCCTCCGCCGCGCTGGCATTTAGATCCATCGAAGAAGAGGGTCATTGGGTACGACTCCTCCGTGAGGGAAAGAGTAGCGATGAGTTCGCTTTGAAATGTGAAATTGGTAAATTGTTCTCCCTGCAGACAGAGCGCCCGCAAGTTGGTCTCGCGATGGTTTGTCCTTTGATTGATTTCTGTGATAAACTCAAGGTCGAGGTCGGCGAGAAGCATGAGCCATCTAAAGAATGCGTTGGTTCGATGAGGTTTGGCGACATGTAATGGATGGGGTCTCAGATTGGTGATGACGAAAGTCTTGTGATTTAGAAGGTAGTGTCGGAGTTTGGTGGCAACGAATGATAGTGGCAAGGCACAATTTTTCTACATGTGTGTACCTAGTCTCATAGTCCACCAAAGTACGACTTATATAATAAACGGCTTGTTCGTGATTCTCGTGAGTCACGATGTGCAAGCATGGCTCCTACAAATAAGTGGCTCTGCGGCGGAAAGGTAAAGGTAGAAAGGGCGGTTGTCTCTGGGGTGGGATAAGCACGGTGGTCAGAAGAGATAAGCTTTGAGAGCTTCAAGGCTTGGTGACATTCTTCGCCCCATTGGAATGCAATATCCTTTTTAAGGAGGTGATGGAAAGGTCGACACCGATCCGAGAGTCGGAGATGAAACGCCGATAGATCGAGCTTACCTCAGTAAACTACGCAGTTGTTTGAGATTTTGGGTGGGGGCATTTCTAGGATAGCTTTGACTTTCGATGGATCGACCTCAATGCCACGCAAAGAGACGATAAAGCCAAGAAGTTTTCCGAAAGAACACCAAAGACACATTTCTTCTAATGGCAGGCGATGCATATTGTAACAAAGCATCAAAATAATGGTTAAAACATCGAGATGTTCACTACGATGTTTAGACTTGCCAAGAAGATCGTCGACATAGTCTTCAAGGATAGTGTGCATAATGTCATGAAAATGTAGGTCATAGCCCGCCGATAGGTAAGACCAAAGATTCTTAAGGCCAAATGGCATGACACGATAACAAAAGGTTCCCAAGGAGTTATGAAGGCAGCCTTGTGTTTGATCGGCAGGGGCGACTAAAATTTGGTCAGATCCTCAAAAGCCATCCATGAGAGAAAGCATTTCATGACTCACAGTGAGATCAACAAGTTGATCAATACTTGGGAGGGGGAAGTCATCCTTAGGGCAAGCGAGGTTAAGATCTCTAAACTGCATATCCGAAGTCCCCCCGCCGCTTTCGTGATGTGCACGATGTTAGAAATCCATCGAGGATAGTCAATAGTAGAATGAAGGAAACAGAAAGGAGTCGCTGGAGTTCCTTCACCAAGAGAGCAATGCGTGGATGCATTTTTCTCAATTTCGTCGCTTTGACTCGGTTTGAATCGGGTTTAGGTGATGTTATGGATGGCAATGGTAGGATCAATTCCCGCATGTCGTCAGTAAGACCATGCGAACGCTTGTCATGAGCACAGAGAAAGGTAGTAAAGGCGGCTTGTTCGATGTGTTAAGGGATTGTCCAATCTTCACTATGTGAGGATCTTCCTCCGTGTGGATGTTGATTTCTATAGTAGATTCATTCAAAGATAGTTTGGGTTTCAGATGGTAGTAGGCGCTGGCAATATAAGAATCATCCGCGCCTGTAAGTGAGTATGGAGTCGCTATCCCGCATTCAACAACATTAATCAAAGGTGAATCCTCTTCGATCATGTCCGGATACGTATGGGGAAGAGAAGATGGGTCCTCATTATCGCGCTGATAAGTGAGAGGACCTATGAAGATAGCATTTATGAAAAAAAAAAGTTAGAGGGATAGATTCAGTGGTCCATCGATTCTGGGTGATGATGGCAAAGTAGGTGATGATGTTTCGTAGGGGCAACGCCTTCCTCTTCCAGATACAAATGACAGAGGTGTCTCTCAGTGTAGGTGTTTTGGAAAACCGAGACCACCGCGATCATTATGTTTGCGTGTGGTCACGGAATGAGTGTATGTCGGCCTTGTTCGTAAAGGCCAAAACCAAAGCCTTCCACGCACAATGAGTCAAGAAGTGAGGGATGAAACGACGATTTGTCAAGTATTGAAAATCGGATCGAAGGGAACCACACCAAGAGGAGGTTCAGGATAATGGAGGATGTGTCAACACCCCCATACGTTAGGTTAGTGCGGCAATGGGGTGGTCCGTAAGAGATTACCTCCCACGCGACGCCGAGGTGGATGCGCATGTAATCGTCCGTACTCCCGCGGGTAGGGAAAGAACTAACGCGATAGGTGGTACTCCCCAGCGGCAGTGAGGCGATGAAAACATCTACTAAGGGGCCTGAGGTCGGGATGTTAACATGGGAAGAGAAGTGGTTTGTGCGATGGTGGTTTCACTCACCAAGGCGTAGGTGCAGCTTGAGGTGGATGGTCGAGGTACATTCAAGAGGAAGGTTGGGTTGAATGTATGGGTGTCTTAATTGGTATAAGCACATCGCTTGGGCGGTATAACATATCGCAAGTTTTGAAGGGGGAGGATCAGCTTTTACAAAGTTGTAGGACTTCCCTCGTACTCAAATTTTATGCATCGATGTAATGTCGAGGAACGCATCCCATGGCTCGAATCCAAGGACGACCCAAGAATATATATTATATCGAACTCTCCTTCAAGGACATAGAAGAGTTCGGCAAAGTACGTGGGCCTACGCGAATGTTGAGGATCACGGTGCCTAAGGTAGAAGTAATAGCGCTATCAATGATCGCAACATGATGGGGTCGGCACACATGCAACTAGAAGGGATGTTCATTTGTTGGAAGGCTTTCAAGAGATGATGTTTAGGCTAGCGCCCTGCCAATCATAACCCGACGTACTCGAATGTCTCGACGTAAGCGAAATGAAAAGGGCAGGTGGTCGTGGTCTTCTCGCACCAAAGTCGATAATTTCATCTTCCGAGAAACTAACCGCAGCGGCTTGTTGTTTTGAGACGTAAGTATGGTGGGGGAGATGGATTGTTTGGTGAGAGAGGCAACGTGATCGGGTGTTAGAATGGAGGCAACGGGCAGGGTTTCGTTGGGTAAAACCTCTATCCTCAAGGATCTCAACGAGAGCTTGTCGATGAGATTCAAGTCCGAATGAGATCATATAGTGTCATTTTTACTGCGATCGATGAAGCCGCTTGATCATGGTTCGTGGGCAACTCCATTAGAGACGGATAGGCGGGTCCGCGAATAACCACTTTAGGTGGTGGTGTAATCGGATGGTCAAGGAGAAAGAGATGCCGCAGTGTGTTTTCTTTTGCTTTCCCATTGTTTTTCTCGTCTCGAGTAGCGACACTAATCATATTAATCTCGTAGACCCGAGATGAAGAAGATGGTCGGGATAATTCATGGTCTTTAAGAGGTGGGGTCAGAATAATGATCGATCTCGGTGAGGCGGGGACAGATGGTATAGTAGAGGGAATTGACGCTAGAGGTCTCTCCCTTCGTAAGTTGTCTTTCTTAATCTTTCTATCCGGAAGAGGTGACTGGCGAAGGATGGTTTTTAGAGCTTTGCATCCTTCCACATCATGTCCAGGTGTGCGGTGATAGGCGCAGATTTTAGACTCATCATAATCCACAGGTCGGGGCTTAGACGGGTCATAAGGTCTAAGTGGAGGTAGGGAGATGGTCGCATTCTCCACCAACATAGCAAGGATTTTGGCGTAAGATCCTTTGAGTGGGTCAAAATCAGAAGAAGATGAGGGTATTGATTGTGTGGGTCAGGTAATGTTTGGGCGTGTTTAGTTCAGTATGGGTGGTGGTTTAGCCGAGGGGTGCGACACATGTTTTTCACTAAACGTGGTTTCTCGGACACGGGTTACGTCACCGGTTAGATGATGAGGCTACGATGGCATGGTAATGCGGAAACAACCACGGAGAAAGGGGAGTGACAGAAAATAAATCCTTTGATGATGGGATTGGTTTAGGGTCGATAGTGGACCTGGATACGTGGGTAACGATGTTGTGATACCCTTTGATCTCTCGTATAGGTGTAAAGGGCGAGGTCGCTTTTGCAGTAAAACAAAGGAGGTATGATATATTGGTGTAATGTGGAGGGATGAGGTCCCAATATGGAAGGTGGGTGTGATGATGAGGGTTTTAATTGTGATAGAGACCCGGATTGCGTTCGTCTCCTAGGTGGCGGGACGGATTTATTTTTGGATAGATCGAGTCGCTTAGGTGGGTGTGTCGATTGGGCATCGTGAGGTCCTGCGTAGGGGAAGATCTAGTTAAGTTTGATAGAAGTGGACGGGGCATTTGGTAGAGGTGAGGGGGGTGAAGGCGAGAACAGGGGCATTTTAAGCTTCTGTAAGCACTTCGGGTAGATGGTGGAGACATCAGGATTAGTCATTTGCATTTGAGTAGGAAAAGGGGTACTCAAACGCTCCCATAGGGCCTGTCTATCTTCTCGTGGAATGACAAATTTCCTGTGTGTGATTTGTAATTTTGGTACTAAGAAAGGTGGGTCAGTAATTCCACCATCATGGGTGTGACACAGAGGCAGATGAGGCAATCGTATCAATAGATGTTAGGAGGTCAACCTGGTGTTGAAAAGATTTAGGCGATGAGGGACTAATAGGTAGGAGGGCGTGTTCGAGGAGATCTGTCACATTAAAAAGAATGTGGTGATGTTAGTGTAAGAGATTTCTGCCTAAGGATGTCAAAAGGAGTGGTGAGCCTTCCTCTCAGTGTAGCAGAAGAGTGGTAGAAGGGGACGCTTGGGGAAATAGATAAATTAGATAAAGATCCGCCTCACACTCAGAGGGATGTGGTGTAAGAAGACTCATGATGAGAAGAGAAGCCTCGGCGCTTAACTCTTCTATGGGTAAAGGAACGATTTCGCTTGGCTTCGATGGTGGTAAAGGAGGTTCCTGCCCCCTGTTAGTGAAGAGGCTTGATTCAAAATTTTCTCGATAGAGGCTTTTGGCCGAGAATCGAAGACTCGCATGGATCTCATGAACACTCTCCTCAGCCTAAGATATCTTGGTTCACGTTGGCACTGGACGAGTGATTCGGGAATGGCTTGTTGAAAATTTTCAGATTTCAAGCCAAGCAGGGCGTTAGGATTATCGAGTGTTATATCCCCGATCAACCATTTCCTCGCACTATGTTTTTCAACATCTTGCAGCTTTTCATGACTATGTCCTTTTACGCGGTGAAAGTTACAAAAGTCATTTTCTTTGTACCAGAAGGTATTGCAGGTGGAGTCAAACCCAGAGTGAGGTTTAACAGGGGGCAAGGTGATAGCCCCACCTTTGAGCAATTTCTCCAATATCACATCATAGGTTTCTCCCAAGGAGTGAAGCCGATGGGTTCGGCTTTGTATTTATAGGTGGTTTTTGGTGGAGTATCGACGGTGGTCGATTTGACCATCACCGCGTGGACAGCTCCTTTTGATTTAGAAGAGGTGGACGCGTGAGGAGTGGTGGTATTTGGTTTATCGGGTAGAATCAGGAGTTCGGAAAGTGGAGTTCTTGTTGCGCAACCGCAGCTTTCTCTTCCTCTAAGGCTCGAATTTCTAATTTTCGAGCCATAGTAAAGGCCTCGCGAATGTACGGAAAGTTTGAATTTGGAGGGTAGGGGAGATGAAGCTTAACACAGCCCGCGTAAACAGCCTCTCGATAAGTTCGGCCTGAGGCAAGGCATACGTAAGTCAAGTCGATAAGGCCCCGCCATCGTCCAACGAAATCTGCGATAGATTCGCCTTCGAATCATGTTTTGATGGCATAGAGGTCGTTGATAGATACTTTCGCAATGTTAATGGAGAAATGATCCAAGAAAGATTGGGCTAGTTGGTTAAAAGAGAAGATTGAGGCCGGGTTAAAGCACTGTACCACTCCAAGGCAGCCCCGATAAGGACATGGGAAAGGTGCGAGTAACAAGGCATCATCATGGGCAATCAAATAACAAGTATGTCTAAATGATCGCAAGTGTTGCATTGAGGATCCTCTTTACCGTTAAAACGAGTAAACTTTGGCAACTCCCATCGAGGAGGATATGAATGAAGGGGGACAGAGGGTGAATGGGCTCTCGACAAACTTGCTCGTATGTCAAGGCGCTACGACTTCCCAAACGGAAGCCTGTGTTTTGCATTTTGTCCATCATTTGCTTGATGAAATCAGGTTCGGATGAGGTGATGGTGCCACGTAATAGGGATGTCCCATATAAGGTGTCGAGGTTAATGATACGTGTATGGGAATGAAAAGGTAGGCGGAGCTTGAGAAGGAAAGCTCGTTTGAATAGGTGGCAGAGAGTAAGTCATGAATGGAGTGGTCTGAAAGAGAGACGAGATAGGGGCAGTTGGTGGTGGCGATACGTGGGGCCCCAGGTTAACCAAAGGAAAGCTAATCGGGGTCGTATGAACCTCTCAAGCCGCGGATCGGGAGACGGGGCTAGTGATGCAGAAGTAAGGTATTGTTATCGAGGAGTAGGAGCTAAATGAGCAGCTATACTAATAGGCATGCCCATAAGGAGCCGACCATCAAAGCGCACGGTCAGGGTATGAGACAAATAGTATCAGACAAATACTGGGATTAGCATCCGTAAATTTGGCAAAGTCCTTGTCTCTCTGCCTACAGAATTTGGGGGATCTCATCGTGTCCGTAGGGTTCCCTATGTAATGTGAAGGGGGTGATTCAGCAAAGACACAGAGGCATGTGAAACCATGGCGGCGGCTTGCTTCCGAGTGATGACAACCATAGACTAGAACACCCAGGAAAGTTTCAATCTATCAAGAACAAAAACAACCTCTCGAATGGTGAATTTGGCAAGTCACCGTTTGTCGTGGGCGATGAAGACAAGAACGATATCGGTTTAGTAACCGGTGTCGGTCACAGATCAAACGACGTCGGTCCCTTAACCGATGCCGGTGTCAAAAATTAAGGATAAGAAGATATAAAAGGCTGCTGATTTGATATTAGGTAACGCTGAGTATGTTTAGCAACTTATCGATCACGTAAGACAAAGTATGACAGAGAAAACAGATTTGAAAACAAGCAAGAGGCACACGCAAATCTAGAGACTAACCCTAGGGTTAATTTTAGTTATCGTGGGCTTATGCCTTTAGACGTAAGATGATGTCGAATCCTAAACAACAAGACCTAGGGGAAATGTCAAGTTTGTTTTGGCTTATAAGGTTACCTCAATCCCAAGGAGGAATACCGCGGAAAAGGGGGATGTTTGAGCTGTTGTGTTAATTGTGAAGTGATTCTGGTATGTGTTGTGCAAAGAAACTAAGGTTAATTTCTTGTCAATACTGTGGATATCACCCCCACGTGTAACCTCACACTTAATCTATGTTCACTAGAATTGAGAACAACAAGCAGAATGCAATGCACGTGTTTTAAAACCCAAATCGAAAGTGATATTCGATGAAGCAAAAGAGATGACTTTCACTAATGCGAAACCAGGAAAGCAAGACAAATTCTTTACTAAAATATATAACAAAAACAGCAACAAAGAAATATGCTTCCTAAAATGAAAATAAGCAAGAGAAAGAAACCCAAAATGGGTCCCACCTAAGCGTACAAAATGTTTCACTCGGAAATGCTTCGCTCCTTATAAAACAGATAAGGTTAGGGTTAGGAGGAATACCCGTAGAATGTCGAGATGATGTGCGCGCATCGTAGAGAAAGATCAGCCGATCGCGAAGAACTCCTTTTTGTCTCTGAAGGACTACCTGCAAATAAGAACACAAGACCACAAGATTTTGATTAGATAGTAAATGAGGGAACTGCCTTGGGCCCAGGAAATATGAAACTTCCTTTCGAAGGTGGTCAGTTCCCCTGCCGATATGAGTTAACACAAAATACTGTAAAATATCAATTAAATTGCTTGGCTGAACTGGGTAGGGGAAAGGCTGTTTTTCCTGGTTTTTGATCAAAGGAACCGATGCCGGTTACCTATAACCGATGGCGGTTACTGATAACCGATACCGGTGGGTTCTAGGATCTTCTGGGCTGGTTGTGGAGTTTGTAATGGCTGATTTTTGGATAGTTTTTGGGAAACGGGATGGTTAGAAACAAAAGAATGACAGCTAGAGGCAATGGTACGTTGGATAATGGATCCAGAAACGGATTTGGGAGGACTGTAATTCCAAAAGCATAAGAAATGTTATAATGGAGGACATGCAAGATGTAACTTACTGGTTTTTGACGAAGATGCCAGTTGATCTCCTTGGCTGCCAACTCTTCTGGTTTCTTCACTCGTCTCTGCTTGGTCAAGTGAAGTTCTGGACTCTGCTAATCGCTTTGGACTCTCCTTTGATTCAAAAATCCTTCGACTGATCTCCAAAATGAAATTCCGATCCGTTGTTTTGGTTTGGGGAGCCCATTTACAGGGAACCGATGGCGGTTACGTAACCGACGGCGGTCGAGTAGGAACCGGCATCGGTTAGGAAAAAGTAGGCTATTTTTAGTAAAATAGCCCACCTTCCCTGCTTTTCTCCCGAGAGATCGGGCGGGCTTGGTCAAGTGGCTAGAAGGTCGGCTTTGGGTGCGAGTAAGGAGGCATTAGTTATGGATGTGAGTCTAGACCAAGTCATGGGTCCTAATTAGGTTAGTTTAGGGTTAGGGCTAAGTCATGGTGAGGTGGGCAAGTGAGGTGGCGTGGTATAGGCGATGTGGATTTATCAATTATGAGGTAATTAATAAATAATTGTGTAAGGTTTAGGTGATGAGTTTAGGTTGCGAGATGAGATGTGGGTCACAAGGGATCGTAAGACACGAATTTGGTGTCTACACACCAAAGTTGTAGATTTCTCCCTCTGACATCTTCTTTGCAACATAAATCCACATTGTATTTACCTGTGACCATCTCCCTTGATCATTCTTGGTGAGTAGATGCATGGCTACCTACACCACAGGTACTTCCTCAATCAAGATGTCCATCTCGCACATACCCTTGGTATACCCCAACTCCCTACTTGTGGAAACAACCCCGCTTTATCGCCGATCACTAATAATTTCTCTCTCGGTGTCCTTCATTCCTATTAACATTACAATTAGGGCTGATGTGAGCCTAACCCTCTCATCCAAAGAAATAGAAGAAGTCCTCATGGACTCTACTCATAAGCCATTGGTATAATGGTTCATACTTTCTAAAATATGGGAGCTCATATAGTTGATAAACTCCTACCTACTTAAGAAACTTTTCCCCAACGTCATCATACATTGGCATATCTTCCATTGTGCACTTGTTGGTCTTCTTATTCAAGCAAAGCGTCCAAATCTCCCTTGTTATTAGTGGTGCGGTGGTTATAGTCATTTACTTTGCATTTACGAGATATGGGAATCTCAATCTTGTCTGACTATTACTCCTTCCAGTGTATCAGCATCTCTAAAAAATTTCTCTCGGAGCAATTTCAACCTCAACTTCCACCTTTTTCTTTCCTTTTATACCTACTTGTAGGTGCTTTCTTCGGTGCCATCATAAAAATCCCTCCTTTTATCTTCTATGTCAAGTAAGTTCAAACCCTAGCTCAAAATCATGTGCCCTAGCTCAAACCCGTCTTGCCCTAGCTCCTTCTCAATGCTTTTACTTCACTCAAACCCTTCACCAATGGGGATGCAAGCCTTTTCTACACATAAATATTCTCTCCACATCTGGTTTCACAACTCTCCACACCTCAACATGATTTGCTTAGCTCGGTTGCACTTAGCTTGCTCAAATACTTGTGATTGCAAAGGTAAAAATGAACCCGCATCACATCCTTATATAAATTTTCAAAAAGTTAGTGCATTTATTACTCCTTCACCTACCAAAAATCCTCTCATTAATTGACCATTTTCAAAATTCTGAACAATTTCCACGTGGTACAATTTCATGCCCTAGCTATAACCTTCTAGCATGCCTTCCTACCCTCTAGGCTACAGACTTCTCTTCCGCACACTTCCATGCACCGAGTACCTCGCCACTGCGCCCTCTCATAGTAGTTTCCATGGTCACTGCTTACCTCGCATTATATTGTCCCTTCATTCATTTCCATCTATGGTCTTCTTTAGAAGTAATCTCCTTTCTAACAGACTCCTTTCCATACTTGAATAACACCTATAACAGTTTATTCTCATGTGTACCCATTTGTGAATAACAAATAACAACCACCCCACACCAATGGTATGTGTAGTCCTCTGTGCATAAAAATACTTCAGATTGTAATTAGCTTCCAGCGCACAAATGCACTTATTACACAAAACACCAAACTAAATTGACAAAGCATAACAATGAAGAAGGAAATAAATTAAAGAAATATAGAAAGGAAAACCTATACTAAATGGAAACACTTCCTTATTAAAAACACCAAGAAGACTTATTTATAGTAGGGCTTCAGCCTACTCCCGTTAAAGTAACCAGTAACCACGTTCCATCAAGCACCTCTAAATGGCAAACAATTGAGTCAAGTATATGATTGATATCATACGATCCTAACCAATTCACCTTGAGATTGTCTAGATGGCACATAAAATTAGAATCATAAAGTAGTACCATCTATCCAACCTCAAGCTTCTTATCCCTGATGTGTTGGTCATGTCATGCCTTCTACCTAGCCTTTTCATCGCTTCTCGACTCCAACATGCTATGGTGTGTCTCTCATCCAACTGTATTAACCTATCAATTCTTTATTTTAATGCTTGCTCATCAACTGGACCTCTAGCGCATGCAATACATAAAGAAGGTAACATGAATTCCATAGGAAGAACTACTTATATGCCAAACACCAATTGAAAGGGTGTGGCCTTATTCAACCTCTTGTAGGTTGTTCTATACGCCCAAAGTACAACAAAAAATTATCATCCCAATATTTCCTTCCAACATCACAAATTTTTGTCAAGGTCTGGCTCAATATCTTGTTAAAGGCCTCAGCAGTACCATTTTCCTGAGGATGATAGGGTGTAGTCTTGTGGTGTGCAACCATAAATTCATCCAATAATATCTTGATTGTCTCATTAAAAAGTGTGTGCCCCTATCAATTTTCAAGCTCAACGAGACATCCATACCTATTAATAACATTCTCCCACAAGAACATGCCTCACAGCTATCAGTACAATCATTTTTAGGTGCTGCTTCTACCCACCTTGTAAAATAATATGTGCAAGTGATGATATAACACAATCCAGTTCTACGCGTGGGTTGAAATAGTACCTACAAAGTCTATAATCAATTTCTCAAATGGCTCTACACTAGCAATATGCCTCAAAGGAATTTCATCTCTTTTATGAGGTTTTCCAAGGTGATGATAGTGGTCACACACCTTACAATACTCTTTACGATCCTTGTACAAGGTCTCCCACCATAATCCAAATGAGTAGAATCTTATGCACGGTGGCGTCACCTACATAGTGCCCACCTACAATACCACCATGAGCCTCTTCCATGATATTTGTGTACTCATGTTCTAGTACACACCGACACAATACTTCATCTTGCCTAGTTTGTATAAATCTCCACTAATCAATATAAAGGGTGCCGCACGAATTGTAAGTTGTTTCTTCTCCAATGCTTTCATTCCTCTAGCACCATACCCGTGCATAAAAAGACAATGATATCCTACAATTATGAAGGAACGTAATGTAACTCGTCTGTTGTGCATCGACATTGTATCTTTAATTGTCTGTGCATCCTCCCCTAATTGAATCCTTGATAAGTGGTTTGGGCCAGAATTACTTTTACCTAGTTTTACCACAATTGTGAAATCAAATTCCTAAAATAAGAGCACCCATTGACATATGTGCCCCTATAAAATGGGCTTATTTACTAAGTATTTTAATGCCATGTGATCAATATAGAATACAAAGGTGTTCTAGTAAGTGCTTTGTTGGTGTCGAATCACAAAGACTACTCGCAACACGATGGGTTGAAAGTCTCAGTGCGATTGCACAACATGGAGCTTTTCCCAAGTGTGGGACCTTGCGAAATCGGAAAAGCTCTCCGGATGAAGGCCACTCCTATTCCTCCGTCGATGCACCAATAAAGCGTCCCAAAAACTTAATCTAACTACCAAGGAGACAGGGAGAGAGAAATGCATAAAAATAAACCTAAGCTAAGGAGGTGATGCACCGAGGAATGAAGAACATATGTTTTGCCAATAAACACAAACCATAGAAATGCAATGCAATATCATGCACGGATAAACATATTCGCAGTGAAAGATCAGGAGGATGCAAAATGAAACACATAGAGGGTTGAGAAAACATCCACAGTCATGCATTTATTTGCTCCGAAGGTTTGATACAATACACTTGCCAATAGGCAAAGGTTGCATTACGCCTTCAAATGGGACGTTTGAGCTCCACAAACTCCGCCGCCAAAGAGAAGAAGGGAGGGGCCAAAACAAGAATGTCCAACCCTTTACAAAGAGCCTCTCTTGACCATTTATATGAGGAGAAAGAGGGAGAAGATAATGATTCGGATGCTGCCCCAACCACCTCCAAGACTGCACCTAACTTCAACGAATCATGGCGGTAGGTGAGAATCTCAACAACCCAAATTATGGCGAACTGTATTTTTGCATTTTAAGAACTTGTTCCCACCCAATTAAAGATATCCAGACGTAGTTGCGTAGAGGACGCCGAGAGCTTTCCGAAAAGTCCAACCTTGTGTGAATCCGAGCTCCCTATAAAAAGTTATGGTGATCTGAATATTTCCCGCGTCGTCCTGCATTCCGCCGGGTTCGGGTTTCTCCTTTGCATCTGCATCGGGTTTGGAGGATGCCTCGACATGTGTTTGATGCCTGCGTTTTCCTGAAACCCGCTTCCGCCGCTATTTCCAAGTTTTTCCTTTGTTTCGGGTTCGGAGATGTAACTTGCATATGCATCGGGTTTGGGAGGTGGCGCAACATGTTTTCGCCCCATGCTTTCCCGACTCCAAACCCGCCCTTTGCGTCGGGTTTTCCAACCCTTGCGACATGTTCTTTGTTGTCGGAGACCCCCGACATGTTCCTTCATGTTTTTTTACCATGTAAACCCAATTCCCTTGAAGTGTTTTCGGGTTTGCGGAACCCTCGAGCATCGGGACATCCTTTGCGATCTGCATGCTTCATGTTTCGTGTTTCCCGAAACCCGATTTGCCTTTGATGTCGGGTTTTCCAACCCTTGCGACATGCTTCTTTACCATGTTCTCCCGACGTGCTTCCCCGATGCTGAGACCTGATTTCTTTGATGTCGGGTTTTAGAGACCCCAACATGTCTTCTTCATGTTTTTCCACCATGTTTCTCCGCCTCCGAAACCCGATTTTCTTGTGTTTATCTATATTTACCCGGGGTAAATAT
The DNA here is from genome assembly GCA_018340775.1 of Taxus wallichiana var. yunnanensis. Classification (NCBI taxonomy): domain Eukaryota; kingdom Viridiplantae; phylum Streptophyta; class Pinopsida; order Cupressales; family Taxaceae; genus Taxus; species Taxus wallichiana. Next base: position 146,435 of record CM031236.1, on the reverse strand, counting down.
ATACAACAAGTACTATATGAATTTATGCAAAATGTGCATAGATCATCGACAAGGCCTCAAAACATGTTCTTACCTCAAGAATCTCCCCCTAGGCTCATGCTTTTCCATAACAAACCTTTTTGATGATGTATCCTGGTGTTCACACACTTCTTGTGAGTATTGGTTTCTAATGCTCCCCCCCTTTGAGTTGATGCATACTTTGATAAATTTGAGCTAATATATTAGCTCCCCCTTACTTTGGCACTATTTTAGGAGCTGATATTTCCTTTGATAAATTTGAGAATGCTCCCTTTCCTTTTCTATTACACACCTTCTAGTTGTTGGTGGGATCAGAATGACCCCCAATTCATTCCTTAAGTGTTCAAATGTTGCTTTTGGTAGTGGCTTGGTCATTATATCTGCAATTTCTTCTTTAGTGCTCACATATTCTAGATTGATCTTCTTGTCATTTACTTGTTCCCTCAAGAAATGATATCTTATAGGTATATGCTTGGTTTTTGAGTGGAACACTAGGTTCTTAGAGACACTTATTGCACTTGTACTATCACACAACAAAGGAATTGGATTTTCAGATTTTACCTTGTAGTCTTCCAATGTTTGCTTCATCCATAGAACTTGAGTGCAACACATCACAACAACTATATATTCTACTTCACATGTTGAGAGAGCCACTTGATGATTGTTTCTTGCTTATACCAAGATACTAAGCAATTTCCAACAAAGAATGCTCCTCCACTTGTACTCTTCTGTCATCAACACTTCTTCCCCACCCAATCAACATCTTGTATATGCTTTTATGTTGAAGTCATTACTTTTGGGGTACCATAATCCATATTCAATTGTGCCCATGAGATATCTCAGAATTCTCTTGACTACCTTGAGGTGTGTTTCCCTTGGATCTTCTTGAAATATTCCAACAAGGCCTACCACCTGCATGATATCTGTCTTGATGCTGGTGGAGTAAAGTAGACTTCCTATCATGGATCTATACAATGTTTTGTCTACTTTTGGTGAGTCATCATCTCTTCTCAGCTTGCATCCAACTTCCATTGGTGTCCCAATTGGTTTACATTCTTCCATTCTAAACCTTTTTAGCATCTCCTTGATATACTTAGTCTGGGATATGAATATACCTTGATCTATTTGATTGATTCTATAAACCCAAAAAGAATGAAAGATCTCCAAGCATAGACATTTCAAATTCTTCTTTCATCATATCAAAAAATCATATGTCATCTTATCATGGTCTCCACCAAATATGATATCATCTACATACACAATGATAATGAGAGTATGTTCTCCTTCTTCCTTGATGTAGAGATTACTATCTACAACACCTTTTCTGAATCCTTTCTCAATGAGGTATGAATCCAATCTATTGTACCAAGCTCTGGGAGCTTGTTTTAATCCATACAAATCTTTCTTCAACCTGCACACATAATCTTTATCTTTAGTTAGTGAAAATCCATCAAGTTGTTCAATGTATACCTCTTCATTCAGAAAACCATTTAGGAAGGTTGATTTCACATCCATCTGGAATACTCTGATCTTCTTGTATGCCACGTAAGCTAGGAATAATCTTATTGCTTCCATTCTTGCCACTGGTGCAAATGTCTCATCAAAATCAATTCCTTCCATTTGTGTGTATCCTTTGCACACTAGCCTTGCCTTGTTTCTTGTCACTTCTCCTTTTTCATTCAGTTTGTTTCTGAATACCCATTTGGTTCCAATCACATTCTTGTTCCATGGTCTAGGTACCAGTTCCCATGTCTCATTCTTTTCAATCTGATCCAAGTTCTTCATTCATGGCATCTACCCAATGTTGATCCTTTCTTACTTCTATAACATTCTTGGGTTCTATCATTGACATGAGTGTTATGTCTTCATGGTTTTGCTACTCTCTTAGCCTTCTTCTTGTGAGAATGCCACCATCTTTGTTTCCAATGATCTGATTTGTAGGATGGTCCTTTTTGACTTTCCTGGAGGGTGCCTTAGTGTCTAGCCTTTCTTCCTCTTCATCTGCTTCTTCACATGGACTATCCATTTCATCATCATCTTCTTGTTCTTCATGATTGTCTCTTGTGTTGGGTGTTGACTTTGGCATATTGTGTTTCATCCACCTTCACATTTGTGCTTTCAACAATCTTTTGCAACCTTTATTATAGCACCTATAAGTAAGCACACTGACTGAGTAACCAAGGAATATCCCTTCATCACATCTTGAGTCAAATTTTCCCAAATTGTCTTCATCTCTTTTGATATAGCATTTTCTTCCAAATACTCTTATGTGCTTTACATTTGCTGGTCTCTTCTTCCACAATTCATAAGGAGTTTTGTCACTATTTATTCTTAGTTGAGCTCTATTCAAAATATAGACCATGGTGTAAACTGCTTCACTCCAATACCTATCTGAGAGTTTGGATTCATTTAGCATGGTTCTTGCCATTTCTTACATATCTTGTTCTTCCTCTTCAACAACCCCATTTTTTTGAGGTGTCCTCATGGCTGAGAATTGTCTTCTAATTCCATGTTCTTCACAAAATTCATCAAACTCATTTGACCAGAATTCTCCACCTCTTGTCTGATCTTAGGCATTTGATCTTTTTGTTTTCTCATTCTCTACCAATGCCTTGAATTTCTTGAATCTATCTAAGGCTTTTGATTTTTTTTTAAACATGCTACCCATGTCATTCTAGTGTAATCATCTATTAGAAGCATAAAATATACCTCACCATTTATACCTTTAGTTCTAGTGGGTCCAGAGATCTGTATGAATCAACTCCAGTGGTCTTGGTTGTAGAATATTCTTTTGATTTGAATGATCTCCTTGTTTTTTTCCATGTAAACAAGCCTTGCATAGTAGTATCCATGGGTTTCACAATGTTTGGCATATGTCTGACACAACCTTTTGCACTTAATTTTACCATATTTTCAAAACTCATATGCCCCAATCTCTCTGTGCCATAACCTAAGTATGTAATCTATCTTACTTGTGAAAGCATTTCTCTTTATTTATCTCATTAAGAACATACATGTTGTTCTTTTTCCACTTGGCCTTTGCAACTTTCTTTCTTGTTTTCCATTTATAATATCACAACCTTTGTCATGGAATATCACATTATATCCCCTTTTGCACATTTGACTCACACTCAACAGATTGTGTTTAAGACCTTCAACATATAAAACATTTTCAGTTATAGTCTTTCCATTATCTAAACTCAAGGTTCCTTTCCAACTATGTTTGTTGAGTTGTTATCACCAAATCTCACAACACTTGATGCATTGTTAGACAAAGTAATGAACTTACTTTTGTCACCTATCATATGGCTTGAGCATCCACTATCTAAATACCATATTTTATCTTCATTTTGCACATGAAATGCAGTCTATACTATTGAGCATGACTCTTTTCTCTTGTTCTCATCTTTCTTTGCAATATATACCCACTTCTTTTTTTAGGTGGTTCTTGTTTTTTGTTGAAACTACATTTACTCTTCTTATGATAATTGTGTTGGACATCATTATAGTTTGATCTGGTGTAAGATGGGCCAAAGTTTCTTCTATAGCCTCTAGAGAATTTTCTACACTTAGTAGCCTTATGTCCAAACTGATTACATGAATAATAATAACCATAAAAAGAATGTGTGTACCTCATAACATAGGTGATTATGGGAGCAGAAGTCCTTTCTCTTCATGGCATTGATAACTTCTTGTTTGTGGTGGATGAGGTGTTAGATGTTGATGCAGCCTTGTTTTCTTCATTCTTTGCAGGCTCCTTTTTTTACTTTCTTCTTTGAAACCAATTCCAGACTTTCATTTGCATCACGTTGGCTACTCAATATATCAGTCAAAACACTTGAGCCCTTTTCAAGTTTTTCATACACCTTTAGCTTGCTGCTCATTTGTTCCATCTCAACTTTCAGTTTCTCCAGTTCTGAGTTCAACTTTGTGCACTCATCCTCCTTTGATTTGTAGGAGTTTGAAATCTTTTCCAGTTGTTTCCAATTCCTTGAGCTCATTAGCCTCTTCTTCTTCTCTTTGAGATTGTCTTCCTTCAAAGATGTGGATTTTTTCTTCATAATCCTTTAATGTGCATCTCATCTTTTGATTCTTTTTCCTACACAATCTCAACTCTTCAAGAGCACATACTAATTCTGCTTCAAGATTTACTTCAACTTCTTCTTCATCGAGTCTTCAACATCAACTTGTGTTCTTCCCTTTGGAGTTGCATTCTTCAGTTGCATCCATGGCCATAAATAAACATTCTGATTGATCTTCATCATTTTCATTTTCGAGATACCAAGATTGCTTGATTCAGAGTCACTTGATTCTTCCTTTGAATAGAAGTTTTTTTTTTTTGAAGAACCTTTTCTTGTTTTTTTTTTGTATATCTAGTCTCTCTCTTGTTGTTTTATGACTGTCCTCTTCATGTTCAGACTGATTATCTTTATTCTTGTTTGGACACTTTCCAAAAAATGACCTACTTGTCCACATGCAAAACACTTAAATGGAGTTTTCCTTTATACTTACTTCTGAACCTCTTTTCAGTCTTCTTACAAACATTGCTTCAATATTTTCATCATCCAACTCATCTCCTGAAGTTGATTCTTCTTCTTCTTCTTGCTTGGATTGGGTTTCTTTCTTGACCTTGAATGCTACTTCTTTCTTGGTAGTTTTGGATCCAATAGTCCTCATCTCGTATGTTGAAAGAGTGCTTTGCAATTCATCCATCATGAGAGTCTTCATGTCTTTGGCTTCCTCTATAGTTGATACCTTTGCATCATACTTTCCAGTCAGAGATCTCAAAATCTTTGCACTATGAAAATTCTTCTAGTTTCTCTCCTAGACCTATGATCATATTTATGACTTCATCTATTCTTTGCATGTAGGCCGCTTTATGCTCTCATCATCTTTCATCTTCAATTCTCAAACTAAGCTCTATAGGTCTGTAATTTTTCTAGCTTGACCTTTTCATCACCTTCATAGATACTTTGCTAGCTTGGTCCATATCTCCTTTGTTGTTGTGTAGTGCATTACTTTGACAAATTTTGTTTCAGTCAGGCCACATAGAATGGCATTCATTTCTCTTGAGTTACATTCATATTCTTCCTTATCCATGAAGTAGTAATTGGTGTGGCTGGAGGATTGTATCCTTTCTCAACACATTCCTAGATATCAAAACCAAGTGACATCAAATATGTCTTCATCCTTATTCTCCAGAATGCATAATTTGTACCAGTGAAGAGAGGTGATCTTGATAGTGACAAACCACCTTGTGCCTGATTTGTTTGCCATGCTTGTGATAAGAGGATCTCCTTGAAGATGTTAAGATTTTGTTATAAGGATGTCACTTTGATACCAATTGTTAGAGATCACAAAGTACTAAGAGGGGGTGAATCAATGTAGATTAAAATTTTTCTTAATGCCAATTTTAAACCCTTTAATGATGTGTGGATTTAAACTATGAGCAAGTCAATCAAACATATGTCATGCACAATAACACAACACAAATATTACCATGGGAAACCCTTTTGGGAGAAAAACCCACCAAAACCATTTCTTATATTACACAAAGCAAGGACTTGCAAGAATATTACACATCCTACAATTTTTTTAGTGAGCACCCACTCAACTTCGTGAAGCACCCCCACAAGGAGCACCCAACCCAAAGACTTACACCTTTGTTGATATTATACACAACAAAGAACTCAAGTGAATATAATGCAATCACAAGAGATTTCTTTAGTGAGGCACCAACCCCACAAGGAGCACCAACCCCCCAAAAATATGCTAAGCTACAACTTAGACTTAATTTACATATACATTTTGATCATCTAGTTACAACAATTGCTTTTGCAATAGATTATGATCACCTTTCTATATCTTTTATGTGTTCTTCTTTTCACTCTCTTTTACTCATCTTGATTCAATCCCTTTTTCAATCAATCTTCCACCCTTATGCTCTTTTCATCTGATAAATCAATGTTTTCATCGATTTTCTCTCTCTTTCCTCTCTCTTTTTTCTTTTGCTCTTTCTTAGCTTGATTGCATCATATTATCTCTTCTTGAACAACTCTTCCTTAGCTCAAATATTTCTTTTCTTACTTGAGCAACACACAAAAAATGGCTCCAAGTTCAAACTATATTCATCAATCACCCATTCCTTTCCTTCATTTGTGTGTCATGTATCTTCTTCTTTTCTATCACTTGAGAATTCAGACTATTAAATGCATACAACTAACTCCAGATTTTGTTTCTTCTATATTCAGCTTGATTACACCATTTTCCATGCATGTGCAAGAGCAATTTATTAGTTGTGCCTAAAAATAGATTTTCCCATCTTTTTAGAATTTGCAACGTGACCCAGATGAGTGAGCCATTTTCTTCTTCAATATTTTATTTCTCCTTGAAACTCGGATTCTCATAGAAAATTTCAACTATATTTCCCAAAGGTCAATAAGCATTAAATGTTGGCAGTTGGAACAATAGTTTTCTTTGTTCTTCATGGAGATCAAGTCGTATACTTAGCCACAATCACCTGACAATCAATCACCATCAATTTTGGAGAACCAACTCTCACTTGTTCATGTTTGAATCAAATTGATTTCCTTCACCCTTGTCCAGTCCATATTCTATCATTTCATGCTTTCCTTAGCTCCTCTAACTTTCTTCTTTGTATCGCGACACTTTTCCTTTGTTCAACAAAATTTCTCCTTCCTTGGTGGATTTTTAGTTATCCGTGGCTCTTCTATGCTTCTCATGGATTTCCCAATGTCTCACGGTTATCCTCCTTATTTTTTCCTTTCCACGTGGCTTTGTTCCATGTCCATGAACTCTATCTCTTTTACTTGTGGCTTTTATAGTCTTCCCGCTAGTTATCTTCCATCTCCATGGACTTTTCCGACTTCGCGACTCTTTCACTTCCACTTTCTTTACCTTCTCACTCGTGACTTATCCTTTACTTCACTCACTCCATTTATCTTCATGGCTTTATCTCTAGAGTTTCATCCATTTTTCCTCATTTTTTTTGAAAAAACATGACTAAGTCCTTTATTATCTTTACTTATCTTGACTCTACAGCTTTCACTTCCAATCAACTTTATCTTTTTAAGTTGCTTACTTTACCAAGTCTCCTTTTGCCTATCTTCTAGACTTCTTGGATATCTCCTCATGTCCACATTGCAAAAAAAATTGACTAAGTCCTTTAGAACTTATCCTTAGTCATCTTGAAGCCTCTGTGAGCTGACACTACCAATCAACCTTCATCTTTTCATGCTTGCTCACTTTACCAATTCACTCCTTTTTCCATCAATGCAACTTGACATCAATATATCCAATCTTGACATCATGTGTGTGAATGACAATGATTGTGGAAACCTATTCTTAATAAACAAGGAAGGATGGTCCTCATATATTTCATGAGAGACTCAAGGTGAAATGGTATTAACAATAATTTAATTTGATAAGAATTGTAGTATATGTGTGATTAAAACATTGTTGTGAAGGGGAAACTAACTAGTAATGAGTAATTACTATAGATACCAAAAATGAACCAATGTAAATTATACCTAAAGATATAGATTAACTAAACACGTTACAAATGGTGCTAAAGAGGGTGTATGATTCATGTGTTAAACTTTTGGTATAAACCTATTCTACTTGGTAAGCCATTTGTATGCTATCTTTGGAGCCTTCCATGGAGGAGTAACTTCATTGTGAGGAACATCAATTGATGCATCCGTGGGAGAGATCTCATTGAAAGTTACACTTATTATAGGACAATGTCAAGGAGGAGGTGAAATAGATATGTCATGTAGTGTCTCAAAGGTGATAATGATTTTATCCTCTAGGAACTTAAGTTTTGATCCAATACATAACAATAATTTTCATGGTTTCCATTAATGTGATGAAATTTGTAAAATGGAAAAGCATTTTTGTGTTTGATTTGGTGAGGAGAATCATTCCCATTAGATGGTAATTGAATAAATTGTTTATATATTAATGTAAGTAGGATGTCATGTGGTTAGCTTTTGGTTAGGATCAAGATGAGAGAAAGTGTTACCTCGATGCAAGACATTAACTTGATTTTCATTAGGTAACAAAGTCAGAGGTGAATTATAATAATGTGTAATAGAATTAACTAAAATATTCTTATCCAAGTGCTTAGGTTTATCCATAAGTTTAAGGTCTCACTCTAGATCTATAACGTGAAGATAGAACTTGGTAAATGAATCACATGTATCATAAAATAATTGTTCCTTGATAGGCCGATGAGACCTCGAAAAAATATGTATTGCATCTCTAATTCAATGGGTTGATATAATAATAAGTGCATGTTGGATTTTAAATGTAAGTTATATTTAGATACAGGTGTGGTTCCACCTTGATGTAAGGAGGGTAGATAGTTATATGCAGATCTAGGGCCTTTATTGTGACTAAAGCGAGTGAGAAAATCATCTTCAAGTTATATAAAGGTACTTAAAGAGCCACTAGGAAGATGGGTAAACCAATACATAACATCACTTGTGAGACTCTTATGGAAAGATTTGAGAAGCAATCTATCATTTTTATATGATTCCATAAGTTCCCCATAATTATTAAAGTAGAGATAAAGATATGGAATTCCATTAAAAATTGGAAGGAGGGCATGAAAAATTTCCTATGGAACTAAAATTGGAAGATTTTGTGTGGAATAGGATTGCCATAGTAGTATTAGAATAAATGCTAGCATAATAAGCTTTGTTTTCTAGATTCAAGGTATGTAATTTACGTTGTAAATATCATACTTTATGCATAAGAGAAAGAACCTCTTGGGGAGGGATGTGATAAATATTTATAGGCTCATTCAAAGCTTGTATTTTACCATTAATAATAGCCATATGAACAATATTTTTTAACAACAATATGCGGTGATGTGTCGTTTAATGCCACATTATGTATATCTAGGGTTCCATGTGATTTGCCTCACATTGAGGATATAAAGGAATATCACCATCATAACAATCATTTTGATCACAATTGTGTACTATATCATTCATATCACAACATGAAGAGGGAATGGCATGCCTTACATTCACATAAGTGGTATGGACCTGGTTAGAGGGATGGTAACCACGATGTTTTTGAAGGCATGAACACAAGCCATAATCATAAAAATGATAATGCAGATTATTAGAAAGACCAATCATATGCCTTAAGGTATCCCTAGGGTTTGGAAAACAACATGCCTAATGCAAATGAGCTAGCCAAATCCTAGATTAGGTGAAGGGTTCGATCAAAATTGAGTTCACCAAAATTTTTAACCCTAATTTAATTTGATAATTAAGTCTAGAGTTTATAATATAAATAACTTGTTTATAAACACGTTCAAATTTATATTTTAGATAAGATATAATGGATGTACGTCATAACAATCATAATGAAATTAATCTATAAGTAATCAAAAGTATAATTTAGATAGATATAGTCACTTATATGGTTCAAAGATTTTCGGGGTGTGTCGATGAGAGATCTAGAACGAGAATAGGATCCGGAAATCGGATGAATCAACTTCTACACTTTTAATACTTTTTGGGTATAACCGCACGAAATTTCTAGGAATATATAGAAATTACTAACCAAGTTGTATGGTCTTGAATATGTAGATAGTGGAAATATGTAACTCTTGGTGTCATTGTGTCTCACTATTTTTTGGTGTTTGATATCTCCAACTTTGCATGAAATCCTATATTTCACACTTGAACTTGCAAAATAAACCCTAGCTATCATGAAACATAATTAAACAAACATTAAATAAAAAGTGATATAATTTAAATGCTTGATTCAAATGACCTCGGTGGTCATTCTCATTTAAGATTCATTGAGTGCTACACTACATTTCAAAATCAATATAGTTCTCCTAGTGTTTTTTGTTGATGTGCATGCAACTATCCCTTGACCTAGGTTGGTCAATATGCCTTAATAACGATAACATGGTATACTTGCATCCTAGTGGAACCCTTGTGTGTAGATGAAAAATTCATATTTATGCCCTCATATATTGTGTATGTAGTATGAAGATGTATCTTTACTTCTTTAGCTCAAGATGGTAGATAGATAGGTGTTTTATATATGATAAATGCCTACATTATACTTGTATATATATGAGTTATTACTTTGAAATTCATACCATAGGGGAAAGAAGTGTAGACCCATAAAATAGAATTGAAAAGATAAAAGAATAACAAATTGTTTATATTAATAACAATAACAATCATAACAATCATTTTGATCCTAATTGTGTACTATATCATTCATATCACAATATGAAGAGGGAATACCATGCCTTACATTCACATAAGTGGTATGGACATGGTTAGAGGGATGGTAACCACGATGTTTTTGAAGGCATGAAAACAAGCCATAATCATACAAAGGATAATAAAGATTATTAGAAAGACCACTCGTATGCCTTAAGGTATCCCTGGGTTTGGAAAATAACATGCCTAATGCAAATGAGCTAGCTAGATCCTAGATTAGGTGAAGGGTTCAATCAAAATTGAGTTCACTAAAATGTTTTAACCCTAATTTAATTTGATAAATTAAGTCTAGAGTTGATAATATAAATAACTTGTTTACAAACACGTTCAAATTTATATTTTATATAAGATAGAAGGATGTAAGTCATAAAAATCATAATGAAATTAATCTATAAGTAATCAAAAGTATAATTTAGATACACATAGTCACTTATATGGTTTAGAAGATTGTCAGGGTGTGGATGTGTGTCGATGAGAGATCTAGAATGGGAATAGGATCTGGAAATTGGATGAATCAACTTCTACACTTTTAATAATTTTTGGGTATAACCGTATGGAATTTCTAGGAATATATAGAAATTACCAACCAAGTTTTATGGTCTTGAACCCGTGAGACAGTGAAATCTACAACTCTTAGTGTCATTGTGTCTCACTATTTTTTGGTCTTTGATATCTCTAGCTTTGCATGAAATCCTATATTTCACACTTGAACTTACAAAATAAACCCTAGCTATCCCGAAACATAAATAAAAAACATTAGATAAAAATGAATATAATTTAAATTCTTGATTCAAACTAACCTCTATGGTCACTCTAATTTAAGAGTCATTGAGTATGACACTACATTTCACAATCAACATAGTTCTCCTAGTGTTTTATGTTGGTGTGTATTCAACTATCCCTTAAACTAGGTTGGTTAATATCCCTTAATAACGATAACAAGGTATACTACTTCATCCTAATGGAACCCTTGTGTGTAGATGAAAAATTCATATTTATGCCCTCATATGTTGTGTATGTAGTATGTAGATGTATCTCTTACTTCTTTAGCTCAGTAGATGGTAGATAGATATGTGTTTTATATATGATAGATGCCTACATTATAGTTGTATATATATGAGTTATTTCTTTGAAATTCATACCTTAGTGGCGGGAAGTGTAGACCCATAAAATAGAATTTGAAAGATAAAAGAATAACAAATCATCCTTGGAGATAAAATAACCAAAAAGCAAGAGGGGTCAATACTTGTACAAAAGGGTCAATACCATGTGTATGGTTTTGACCTTTTTGTATGATTTTTGACCAGGCTTATATATAACAAAATAGTAAAAGGGAACTACCAAAGATCTCTATAAGGTAGCTTAAAATCAAACCAAAGAGGTAAAATAATAAGAGATATGGTTAAATCAAGCCATAAAGAGAAATACAACAAAATATCAATGTCATTAAGACTTTGTTTCATTGTTTAAAACTCGTGTATATAAAATATAATAAAATCATGATGTCATAATGATTTTGTGTAGATTTTTGTGCCTTCATTTGGCCCTTAAAAAATAAAATGTTAGAAAAGACATGAGGTCACCATACACAAAATCAAGGGGAGTCATAGTTCATGAAGCCTTGCCTTTTGAAAATGGACCTCAATGATGCTTACAAATTATATAATTTATACAAAAACTATCCATGCATGACACCTAAGGAAGGCCAAACACCAAGTTTTTGATCTCATAGTAAATATCTTGTTCAAGTTCCAAAAAAATCATGTCAATGTTTTATCAAGGAATCACCATGAGTAATGATTTATATCCTTGAAGAATAATCAAAACCATCAAACACATACAAGTTTAGATTATGATAAATACTACCCAAAGAAATCCAAACCTCTAGATTATGTAATCATATGATCAAATAAATATGAGGAGAGAACTCCAAAATCTTCCAATTTCTAAAATGACAAATCTAATCGATGGAAATATTACTGTTTAAGATCTTAGGAACCAATATTATATCATTGATGCACCCATCTTGCATCTGAAATATGTGTGAACATGAGATAGGTAGTTGTGTATAAACCCTAAATTTAATTTTTGAAATGATAATTTGATTCCATGAAGTGATATTCCCATGTGAATGTTTCATGTGATGTGAAACACCTAAATCTAGAATATAATTATTTATCATACAATCGATTCTTAAACTAAAAGTGTCTTCCCTTTATCCTTGGAAAAATAAGTAGGAAAATAATATTATGTTTTAATGCTTACTCAAATGCTTTTATTCTTTATAACATTGTCTATTTTAATGACACGATTCTCTACAAAATGTACACTACTTACTAGTACTCTTTTCATTCTTAGTGGATGATTATTTTGACTTAGAAGAAGTAGGCCTCATGGATTTATAAGTGGAATTTATAGAAGGTTGAGTGGATTCTATCTTATCATTGGGATTTGTATTTGTATTTTTATTATATTTTATCTTAGGGAATCAACCACTAATGCCTTTGGACTAATAATGACATCGAGTTGCACAAGTTTTATTAGTGAGATGTTCACTTAAAATAAGGCATCTTAAATGAACTACCTAAGGCATACATGTGGAATAAAAGGTAGAGGGAAATAATTATAATGGCCTCTTTAACATAGAAATAATGATAAAAACTTGCTCTTTACCCTTTTTATCCTTACCAAAAGCTCACTATGAGATAATGACTAAACATTAACAAAAAAACCTTTAATAAAAAATCACTAGGTGAAAGGGAGGACAATTATTCATCAAATAATTTGGATTTGAATTCCTCGATTTACCCAACCAATCCTTTAAATACTTACAATTATGCCTTTAATGTGACTAGTGCAATCCATGATGTGAAATAATAAACAATTAGAAACATGCATAAAAATGAGCTCCATGGATTCATCCTATTTGTTCGCATACACAAATTGCTCATATTCCTTTTGAAAATTTATGGGTGTATCTATCATATACAACAAGCCATTAGATTGTGTGTGCAATTGTTTCTACAAATTTAACCAAACTTAAAGCAAGAAAGCTACCACCTAAAAATAGCTTCCTAACCTAGCTAAAAATGTGAAAATATACACCATCACAATGAGGAAGTGAGCAAGTCCTACCCTTTAAACATTAATAACCTTGAACTTAATCAAAACAAAATGTAAATGCATGAACTCTATTCCCCTTTAATTTCCTAAATTAAACATTAAAAATGGACCTAAATAGTCCAAATGGCAATCAAAACCATGTTTTCTTGCTTTGATCCTTCAATGGATGCTTGGGTGTGAGGCTTAGCTCTTCAAGAATGGAGGATGGAAGGCTCAAGAATGACAAAAGGCTATTAGTGCTAGACTATGTGCTTACTTTTGTCTCTTGATAGATTTAGGTGTAGGTGTAGAAGTAGAGGGAGGGTTGTTTATATAGCCCAAAGGATAAAGGATTCAACACATCCTCATGAATGTGGGACTAATGGAGATGTAGAGTTAGTTATGGATAAGGGGGGTTTAGATGGGGTTGAGTTAGCTTTAGGAGGGTTTAGTTTGTCCTTAGTTTGTCCTCAGTGGCTCATGTGGATAAAGGGGTGCATTTAATTAATCAAGATGATTAATTAAATACATGTGCTTTTATAAGCTTTTAGATGGATATTAGTGTGATTTAGGCCATTAGGAAGGATTAAACCAATTAAATAGAGATTTAATGATTAAATGAGAAGGAGGCTAATTAATTAATAATAATTAATTAGACTAGATAGAAAGGTGTCAATAACGAAAGGTTGTTAATTAGGGTGGGTGTTAGATAGGGGATTTAATTAATTAGTGTAATGTAATCAATTAACGACAATGGAAAAGAAGATGAGAGCTATTGACAATATGTCGTCAATTTGCAAGAAAGGAGATAATTAGTGCAATTTAAGTATTTAAATTGCTCGGGCATAATTATAGGTGTCTACATTTTCCCCTCTTTGGGGTGGCGTAAGTGACACCACTTCAAAGATAGTAGACAAGAAAATTTTGAATGGATAGAAGAAAAAATTAGTAGGAGGGAGATATTCCCCCTCGAGCGTCGATGAGGTGATGGAAGAAGTCGATCGACGATCAAAAAGGTGAGAGATAGGCGAAGAATGGGGAAGAGGCAGATGCCTCGACGAGAGAAGAAAATTAGGGGTGAAAGGAAAGTGAAGTAGAAGAAATATGGATGAGGGGAGAGAAGAGCTTAGCCTCTAACCACTATTTATTTAGAACAAATTTGATGTCATCATATTGCCATAGGAACTACATCATCGGTCCTTATGAAAAATATAAGCATATGAAAAGGTAGAATGACATGAAAAGTCATACTACGAACAATTTTGTCCATTGCTGAAAGTACCAACTCCACGCAACATACAATAATGCAATGCAATACGAGAAGGAAACAAGCTCATGTAATAGGGAAAACAAGTACGAATGCACATATCCAACCCAACAACGGTCAAGATAGTTGTACAAATGTTTTGTTATCAGTGTTGAAGAGATCCATAAGTTTGTGATTGATGACAAGGGTTAAAAATGATGCCCCGAGCAAGGATACATGCAAGGGAAATGAAAATGGACACGAGGTCCATGAAAAGTGTTTGTGCGTAACGAAATAACACCATAATAAAAGTGCCCCAGTACGTACGATTTAAGCAAGCAACTAGCTTTGTGAATGGTTGTGAATCCGGTGATCCATAAGTCATATTAATCGGGGAAGATGTGAGACAAACCAACAAGATATGGAGAAAATACCATGTGCAAGACACAAGTTTCAGCCGTAATAAGCAAGTTACCATTTTTGTAGGGTTTTTTTTTACTTTTTAGGATTTTTGAAAATTTTTGCCTTGTTTTGGATTTTTTGATATATATATATATATATATATTATTATTATTATTCTTTCAAA
Source organism: Taxus wallichiana var. yunnanensis (assembly GCA_018340775.1). Classification (NCBI taxonomy): domain Eukaryota; kingdom Viridiplantae; phylum Streptophyta; class Pinopsida; order Cupressales; family Taxaceae; genus Taxus; species Taxus wallichiana. The sequence continues at coordinate 131,203 of CM031236.1, read as the reverse complement.
CCGTGGTGAATAGTAGAAGAAAGTAGAAGAAGAAAGCGAAGGGCCTAGGGGCGACAAAAAGTGCCCTAGGTGGCAGAAAGGAGAAACAAAGGACAAATAATGTCCTTGTTAAGTGGAAAAATTAAGAAAAAATAATTATTTGAAAAATAATTATTTACGAGAGTGGGAAGAAGAATAAAAATTGCCAGGGAGCAATAAAATTTCCCTCGGGAGAAGAAAGGGGTATCGAGACAACAAAAATGCCCCAATACGGTGAAAAATAAGAGAAAAATAATTATTCCACAGCAAATAGAGGAGAAAACGGCGATCGAAATGGGTCTCCCGACCTTCCGAATGGTGAAAAATAGGTTAATATACCCCCCAAGGGGATAAAAACATCGCGAGTAATTCATTTTAACTAATCAGTTTTAAAAAATTTTACTATGAGGCTCTGATAGTCAGGAGAACTATGGTGATCACACGAGACCGTTTGAGGCATGCGGATGCAGTCCGAGGGTACTAGCGACACCCGAATGATGACCCTTTGTGAGTATCACAACCCTGCTCATAAATTTGTGTCATTAATGCCTTAAATTAGGTCTTTAGGAGTAGAAAAATGTGTAGGCATAGGCGTGGGATAGGGCACGCATGCGTCATTTTGGGGCGTAGGCATCCTTTTGAGGGCGTAGGTGCCAAGTCAATGCATGCATACGCATGGACACAAATCGCACACACACACACACACACATGCACACATGAGCACATGTGTGCACACACGCACACGCTAGGAATGGGGTGCACACGCAAAAAGTGTGGCGCAGGCATGGAGAAGCTGGCACACACACACAGAAGCGCACATGTCCACACGCAGGCACCAATTTGGTGGCACATGTGCTAAAAAGAAGCGCGCGTAAGTACCCAAAAGAGAGCACATGCACCATAAGGCACATGCGCAAGCGCGCATGTGCCAAAAACATGGTGCACACACCAAAAAGGGCGCGCAGAACCGTAGACAAATAGAAAAGAGATAGGAAAGTGTCAAAGACATGACACTTAGAAGAATTTTTAGGATTTTTGGGTTAACCCTAAAAGATGAGATAGATTTTTAGAGGAAATGCTAGAAACTAATGAGTGGTGTGTTATTTTGTAGAGACAACTACCAGTATTACAGATGCGGAGCGTCACTCCCGGATTGCCGAGTTAGAGGGTAGTATGATCGGCGTGACCGCCGAGCTATGGCGATATTACTTGAGGCAGTGGGGCTAGGCCCGTGGCTCGGATGCCATCTATTGTACTAGATCACGGCCTCCTGACTGCGCTAGCTGAGTGATGGCATAACGAGAGTCAGTGTTTCAGACTACCCACAGGGAGATGACAATGACCATTGAGGATGTTTGGCGGATTCTGCGCATGCCCATGATGGGTACATTGATCGAGTATAGTTCGGATGTAGGGCTGATCAGAGTAGTGTGCAGTGCTCTATTTGGTGTCGACGACATCCCACATGATGGGATGACTATAGCTTTACATGAGTGCATCTCTGACCCGACATTGCATCGGGGACCTCTCTATATCATGGCACTTATCAGTGGGTTCCTACTCACTGATAAGACAGGGACTTCATTCCCGAGAGGATTACGCCACTGGTTCATGGCATTTACAGTGGTGAGAGATATTCTTGGGGTAGTGTATACTTGGCCCATTTATACTAGGACTTACACCTGATTACATACCATGGTCAGAAGACCGTGGGGCTTGCATCATTATTATAGATATGGTCGTGGGATCATATTGCTATTGGGCACCTGTGGGCCCTTTCTAAGTTTGAGATCCCGAGGAGCCATCATACATGGCTTGGATAGCAGCTGGCAGAGATGTATGTGGCCATCTTGGCAGCCTATTCAGATATAGGTGGGAGTTCGACGAGCTAGCAGCGATAGATGTCATTTGGCATCCATACAGGCACTTCTAGTGGCCAGAGGATGCCATAGAGCTCAGCATGTGCTTGGTGGAGCACTTTCTTATTGGCAGCCGCAACTATATCATGGAGTTGTATCATGTAGCTCGGTAGAGCTGGGGTCCCCACCCGGATATCTCGATATGCTTGCAAAGGACTCCGAGAGGGCAAACCATGGGGCCTCTTATACCATGCAAGCCAGGCTAGTTTCACACAGGTGGTCCCCAAGCATGGGACCCATTATGATAGGTGAGAGACCCGGGGACTACAACTGATTATGTAGCATGGTATGCAGATGTTACCCGTCATCTCACTATTCCAAAGGCAATGTGGGTAGCAGTATTTTCCCACCCATAGAGGTATGGCATGGGGTAGAGCGCAGGGCTAGAGCAGTGGCACTAGGGCTAGACCCAGAGGATCCGTTTGATGGTATCCCTCATGATGGATAGGGTGCCCCATAGGCACAGGGACGAGGCCGCAGGGCCCAGTATAGGCAGCCATGCAGCCACCCAGAGGCAAGGTTTTTGAGCAAGGATAGTCTTCTAGAGCACCTCATGGACTAGCACTGAGGCACACACAACCTCACAGCTAGTGACACAGACAACCACAACACAGGTGCAGGTACATCAGCTCATAGCTAAGAGAGACGTGGCTAGAGCGAGAGAGATGAGGCTCAAGGCTGGTGCGTGACAGCTGTAGTAGAGCGCGATGAGGCCCAGAGCCCACATTGTGACTTTATTATTAGGGTGGGATCATGTCTTGGGCCCATACTAGCCTATGAGATGATAGAGGTGTGTGTCGGAGCCGAGATCGAGAGATAGTAGCATAGGGGGCACAAATATTGAGCCTCCCGCACTGGTCCCCACAGTGTGCATGGTTGTGGCACAGAGAGATCATGTGTATGCATGATCATTGGTCTTATTAGCACGAGGGACCAGAGCCCATCTTGAGTTACAGGTGTGATGACCACTGAGAGAGATCGAGAGGCTGCTGGCTTGTTAGACAAGTCGAGGCAGACTGGGCCGAGTTACAGTGAGTGAGATACTACCCTTCAGCAGTGCTCACCTCAGGAGATGCGGACCTGATACGCGACGCCACTAGGCTTGGTGGTGAGGCTCTCTTCTATAGGACTGCATATTACAAAGTGGTGCCACCGAGAGCAATGCGAGTGACATTGCCATAGCTATCAAGGTCAAGTGCATCAGGCTCTCGATCACGGAGGTCTTGTCATTCCACCAGATCCGTTAGATAACCTCTACTAGAGCAGCCGGTGAGACTAGTGCCATCCCAGCCTCCGAGGACAGATCCGGAGCTCCGCGAGGGCAAGAGCTGTGGTTGAGAGCCACATTTTTATTGTATATATTCTTTGATATGTATGCCTCTTATGAAGGCTGATTTTGATGTACAGATTATGTTATACATGTATTTTTGATGATGCCTCATGATGAAGGCTTGATTCTTTCAGATACATGCCCCTTTTTTATGGCATTGTGTATCGATGATGTATTGTATTGGGTACTTATCAGGACATTGTATGTATGTACACAGACATTTTGATGTATCACCCTTGTACGCCTTAGCTTGAAGGCATTTTTGATATAGAGTATAGATTTGTATCCATTTTTGTGAGATGTATATTTGACACACATGTATATATATGAGGATTACTTTGTTTTGGCTCAGACACACATGGTTATGAGATGATGTATGTCTTTGTTTTTGATACATGCATATAGATGGTTTTTGCTTTGTCTTTAAACTCATGGGGAACTAATTGACGACGGACATGAATCATATTTAGTATCTTGAGTGGGCATGCTGCCTACATTGGATTCGATGCATGTTATTTTCTTGATTCAGCACTTATGGATGTTGTTATGATGTTATCAGATTCCACATTTTGCATGTACGTTATCCTGATGTTTGATGTATATACATGTGCTTGTTTAGAATGTTAGATGATAGATCCATAGATGATATCAAATGTATTACTCATGTGATGTTTTGTTGATGCTAATAGACGGGATGATATGATGATATTGGTGCGGGGGATAGATTTTTGATTATGCACAACCCCTCTTGCCCCCATTGATGATACGATATGTGATGATTAGCTTAGCATACATGCATGATGTAAAACTTAGCATTTTTGTTTATATATGATGTATAGATGATGTTAGATGTGATGATAATGATGGTAATGTGATGTGAATGATAAAAAAATAGAGCACATGCAAGAAACACAACCAAATGCTAACAAAGAACACCAGAAATTAATGCAATACACCATGATTTGCCATGCTTTATTAACAAGTAACAAACACAACCAAATGCTTAAGAAAGAACATAATGAATTAACACATTACATCATGATCTCCTAAGATTTACCAGTATGCAAAAACTTACCGCAATATGCACAAGCAAGAATAAATATAATCTAAGCAAGAAAAGATGAATCCTAACAAAGTATACCCAAGCAACAAACAACCCAAAAAGAAAGAATGCAAAACACTATACAAGCAACAAGCAAAGCAAGGAAACAAGACAATGCCAGTAAATGTTTTTGTAAGATATGTTTTCATGGACTATTTTCAATTGTTTAGGTTTTTTCGAAACAATTTTCTATTGTTTGTTTGTTTTATGAAACAATCTTCTATTGTTTAGGTTTT
>CM031236.1:0-126498 GCA_018340775.1 Taxus wallichiana var. yunnanensis | reverse complement strand
ACTAATAATTCCTAAAATCACGAAAATGGCATCTAAACCAAATGAGTGCGACTTAGGAGAAATTTCTTTTGAATCCTTTTCATTTAGCGATAACAACTTAATGTTAGACTAGGTATTTACCTTATCTCATGTTCACCTAGGTACATTATTTACCTTTATTATATTTATCCTCACCCACTTATGTGTGTGGATATTTCTTTTTATTTATTTAGATATTATGAGATATTATCTAGTTGTTAGGTATAGTTCTTTCCTTGATCTATGGTATTGACTAGTTATTTCCTAGATCTATGGTATTGACTAGATCCTTGATGTCTAGTTCTCTCATAAATCTATGGACTTGACTAGTTCTTTGATGACTAGTTCTTTCCATGATTTATGGCTTGATCTATGACCTTGACTGGTTCTTAGATTGTTATTCCTTGCCTATATAAGCAAGGCCCATTCTCATTGTATTTCATTGAGTTCCATAATAATATATGATATTGCTGCTCATTTTTTTGTAAATTTTTATGTAAAGTTATTTTGGTGAATTGCTTTCATCTTATTGATCGTGATGTTTGATTAGCATCTGTGTTCTTGGCTTGGCACGATCTAGTTATCGTTCCTTTTATGGTATCAAAGCTACACGACTTTCCATCACACCAAAAGCTCAAACTTATGGTGGAGAGGGATCTCATCATGTTAATCAGTTGCTACGCCAATACCCTCCCGCACAATGGAGCTGGGTATACACCCAATTAGGCCCAATAACATTAGGAGGAAGTGACACCAGAATTTCCTAGGAGGTCACCCATCCTAGAACTACTCTAGGGGCAGCGCGCTTAACTGCCTGGTATCAGAGATGCATGACTTTCCGTCACACCAAAAGCTCAAACTTATGGTGGAGAGGGATCTCATCGTGTTAATCAGTTGTTATGCCAATACTTAACACCTCTCATTTCATAGGTCGAGACACAAAGTTGTTGATTGATCATACCAAAGAAGAATCTATTCTTCTAAAGAACAACATCAATTAGACCTAGGTCGATTTGATGAGCTCCTTTATTATAACAGAGATCAAGTACTTGCAAGAGTCTTAGAATTAGGGGCTAAGCTTCCACAAGAATTCAAAGTGGAGACTAAGAACATTAATCATAAAATGGAAGAATGAAAAATCCCTTTTAGACATGGATATGTTGGGGTTAAACCATATAACAATGTTGCACATATCTATAATCAGATAAATCATACAAGCAATGAATGCGGAAATAACTAGAAGATAAAATAAACAAGAGAAAGATTACACCATATTTAATGTGGTTCACCCAATGTGGGCTACATCCACCAAGAAATGACCAATATTATTATTCAATGCTTTACAGAGGAAATACAATGAATATCTATTATCTTCCAACACCTCACAGATGTTCAATGCTTTTCCCTCACTCAGCTACTCTTTCTTGCTCACCAAGAAAACTTACATGCAAAACAATTGCTATATATATTCTCTCCTTCTTACTTACCCTCATACAATGCATACATATATATATATATATATATATTATGGTAGCTTAAATTCACTTTTACAATTTATAAATCATCTTTAAAATAATGTATTTATTCTAATTTTTGTCAAAAATAAAAACTACGCCTCAAAGGTAACCGTTGTTAATTCTCGCTGACCACTCTGGTCACTTCCCGACCTGACCGAATGACTCTGGTTACACCACGACCAATGCTAGTTATCTTGTCAAAACCAGTAACATGTAAAATAAATTTTCTTGTGAAGCAATTAAGCTCCATTCTCAACAATCTCCCACTTGGAGATCAATTGTTGCATTGTATTGTGCATCACCATCCTTGGTTCCTTTTCCTTGCCCATTTCTTCCTCTTCAAGTCTTAAACTCAAAGACCAATAGAAGTGGAGTGAAGCTCCAACTTCTCCCTTACCAATGGATTCATTAGCATATCTACAAGGTTCTCATCCATATGGATTTTCTCTAACTTTAGTTGTCCATCCTCCAACACCTGCCATATGAAGTGATACCTCAACTGAATATGTTTCATTCTTGAATGAAATGCTGAGTTCTTTTCGCTAGATGAATCGCGCTCTAACTATCACTATATAATCTGCAATCCTCTTGCTCCTTACCTAACTCTTCCATGAACCTACTCATCCATATCATCTCCTTGCTAGCTTCTGTAGCTACAACATACTCTTCCTCTATAGTAGACAAAGCCACAACCTTTTGTAATCTCAAAATCTAGCTAACTATCATTCCACCTATTGTGAAAATATATCCAGTGGTGCTCCTCCTACCATCCAAATCTCCAGCCATATCTAAATCAACATAGCCATGTAAAGAAGTATCTAACCCTCCATAGCATAACTCCATGTTAGATGTCCCTCTCAAATACCTAAGAATCCATTGGACTACTTTCCAATGTTCTTTACCTAGATTAGCCATAAACCTGCTCACAACTCCCACTGCCTATGTGCAATGTTTAGTCTAGTACAAACCATGACATACATAAGACTTCCTACTGCTGAAGCATAGGGAACATGTGCCATGTACTCAACCTCCTCGTGTGATGAAGGACACTAATCTTTTCTCAATTTGAAGTGTCCAGCCATAGGTGTACCAACAAGTTTTGATCTTTACATATTAAACCTTTCCAACACCTTATTGATATAAGCCTCCTAAGACAAATACAACTTCTTGTTTTTCTGTCTCGGTGAATTTTCATGCCAAGGATTTTATTTGTAGCTCCCAAATCCTTCATTACAAATGTGTGAGCTAACCTTTCTTTAAGTTTACCAATGTCTTGCATACTAGATCCTGTAATCAACATATCATCCACATACAGTAACAAAATAACATAGCTCCCATTTTCAAGATTTTTAAAATAAACACAATGGTCGATTCACATCTCATATAACCATGCTCATGCATAAAACTGTCAAATCTCAAATACCATTGCCTTGGAGCTTTCTTGAGCCCATATAGGCTCTTTTTCAATTTGCACACAAGTTTCTCCTTACCCTTGACTTCATAACCAAATGGCTGCTACATATAAATATCTTCATCCAAATCACCATGAAGGAAAGCCATCTTCACATCTAGTTTCTCTAAATGCAAATCTTCTACTACAACTAAGCTCAATACAGTATGAATAAAAGTCATCTTAACAACAGGAGAAAATATTTCACCAAAGTCAATACCTTCTTTCTGTGCAAATCCCTTTACTACAAGCCTTTGCCTTGTATCTTTTCTATCAACCCTCTTCTTCCTTGATCCTATAAACCCACTTGTTCCGAATGTTCTCTTACCATTGGTAACTTAACCAAATCCCAAGTCTGGTTTGTTCCAAGGAGTCCATCTCCTCATCCATGTCATACTCCCACCGAATGTGTGTCTTATCCTAAATTACTTCTTCAAAGCTCCCGGGTTCACCATTATCACAATAATAAATAAAATATAGAAGGTGTAAATCTTTCTAGAGGTTTACTTACCCTTTGTTACCTTCTCACAGGAGTTTGGGGTACCGAGGCTCAATCTAGACCTCCTGGACATTTGTATCCAAATCTGATAGTGACTGACGCCGGTCACTTGTAACGAAATTGTTCTATTAAATGATGTCGGTTTGGCTCTCAGTAACCGATACCTATTCTCACGACCAATGTCATTTATGGTATATTGACACATGTTACATCGTGTAACCCTCAGTAGGTAATAATTTTAAATTTGAGAGTTCATTTTCATTCACAAAATTCTCAATCGATTCATCCTTGGGTACCAAAATTTGATCCTGTACATTCTCTTTTCATTCCATTCAACATCATAACTCCTAATCATTTTAGAATTCTCTAAATCCCAAAAATGGAAACCAAAATCACCATATCCATAACCAATGAAAGTGTATCTCTTAGGATTTTACATCCAAATTTTTCTTATTTTCCTTATCAACATGCACAAAATCTTCTCTGAACCAAAAAATTTAAGAAAAGAAAGATCTACCTCTTTTTGTCCAAGCTTCCTCTAGTATTCCTCCATCTAGTGAACTTGAAGGCCCATGGTTAATAAAATAAACCGTTGTATCAACTCGCTTCCACCCAAAAGTATAAGGGTAGTCCGAATGTATTCTCATACTTCTAGCATGTTCCATGATTGTCATATTCATTCTTTTTGTAACACCATTCTCCTGCGGTGTTCTTAGAACCATTCTTTCTCTACGTATCCCATTCACTAAACAATAATCATTGAAAGCCTTGCTACAATATTCACCACCATTTTCAGATCTAAGAAACTTTAACTTAGAATTTGATTCATTCTCCACAAGGGCTTTCCATCTTTTAAAAGTCTCAAAAACATCATATTTATGTTTAATACAATAAACCCATACCTTTCTTGTAACATCATCAATGAAAGTAACATAATACTGGGATCCTCCATGAGAAGCTACCCGAGTTGTTCCCACACATCCGAGTGTACAAGCTCCAATTTTTCTCCTTCTTAGTTGCCCCAAATTTTACAAATATCACTCTCTTTTGCTTTCCAAAGATACAATGCTCACAAAAATCAAGATCTAAATATTTCAAATATGATAACTTACCCTTAGCCTTTAAGATTTGCATTCCTTTTTGACTTATATGGCCCACCGCTTATGCCACATGCATGCATCTCGAATCTAAGTAGATAATACATAAAAGGATTTAGTAATACATGTAGATAAATATAACATTCCTACCTTCTTATCTCTTACCACAAAAAAAGCACCCTTAGTGATTTTCCAAGAATCTCTGTAAAAGTAACCATGAAACTAGATTCACCTAGTTTCCTTATAGAAATAAGATTCCTCATGAGGCTTGGCACATGCCTCACATCTTTCAATACCCATGTATTTCCATTATGCAATTTTATATGAACTTCCCTTTACCAAAGAATACCGCAAGGTTCATCATCACCCAAATAAACATGCCCAAAATTTCCCTGGATATAATTTATGAAATAACCCTTATTAGGGGTTGCATGGAAAGAAGCTCCTGAATCTAAAACCCATGATTCAATTCTATTATCTAAAGAAAGAATAAGAGCATATTTCATTACTTCGATGTAGAAATATTTTCTTCTTTACCTTTTCTACTTATTGGTTATCTTTATCCTTTGACCAACAATCTTTATTTGCATGTCCTTTCTTTCCACATTTCCAAAAATTAATTCCCTTACTTCTGATTTAGATATTTTATCCCTTGACTTTGATTTTCCCATTACTCTTACTCTTGGGTCTCTTCTTTTTCTGCCCATGCTTTCTACAAGCAAGTATTTCCAGATGATGATTCCTTTGTACTCTTCCTGCGAATTTCTTCATTCAAGATTATACTAACCACATCATCAAACTTCAAAACATTATTAGCAGATGTTGTATTACTAACAACCATTACCAAGTTATCCCAACTATCAAGAAAAGAACATAAGAATAAAAGTGCTTTTACTTCATCATCAAATGGTATTTCAACCGATTTTAATTGATTTACAATAGATTGGAAATCATTCAAATGACTAGATGTAGATCCACCTTCATGCATCTTAGAACTAAATAGTTTCTTCATCAAATAAAATTTATTTGAAGCACTAGGTTTTTCATATAAATTAGCAAGAGATTCCATTAAGTCTACCATAGAAGTTATTCTTACGTAATATTGGAAGCCACGATGCTACTAGGTTCAATCTTATAGATCCCAAAGTCTTTCATTATTCCATTCTTCATCACTCATCTTCATAGGTCTAGACTTCTCATCCAACAAGTAAATATAAATCTCTTTGATATAGATAATCCTCAATCTGCATCTTCCATAATTGATAATTACGATCACAAATTTCTCTACCTTGTATTTGTTTTCTTCTTCTCACATCATTGATTGTAGCTCCCACTCAATCAAAAAACCCTCTATGAGTAAATTTTCAACACACAAAACCCTCAAACAAATATTTGATACCAGTTGTTGGGGTTAAACCATATAACAGTGTTGCACAGATCTATAATCAAAGCAATCATACAAGTAATGAATGTAGAAATAACTAGAAGATAAAATAAACAAGAGAAAGATTACACCAGATTTAATGTGGTTCACCTAGTGTGGGCTATGTCCACCAAGAAACAACCAATATTATTATTCAGTGCTTTACAGAGGAAATACAATGAAGATCTACTATCTTCCAACACCTCACAGGATGTTCAATGCTTTTCCCTCACTCAGCTACTCTTTCTTTCTCACCAAGAAAACTTACATGCAAAACAATTGTTATATATATTCTCTCCTTCTTACTTACCCTCATACAATGCATACATGCATATATATCTATTTTGGGTAACTTAACTTTGCTTTTACAATCAATAAATCATCTTTAAAATAATTGATTTATTCTAATTTTTGTCAAAAACAAAAACTTGTGTCGCATAGGTAACCATTTCCTATTACTACCTAATCGGCACCGGTCACTTCCTAACCTAGACTAACCGACGTTGGTTACACCATGACCGACGCGATTCTTGTCAAAATTAGTAACATGTAAAATAAATTTTCTTGTGAAGAAAGTAAGTTCCATTCTCAACAGGATAACCCCTTTGATGTAGGGTATGCTTCTACTTCCAGAAACATCACAACACCATTGAAGGAGACCCATTAAATCCAATCAACAATTTACTGATGGCCTTATTACAAGGCTTCACATAAATTAAAGATTGAGCATAAGCGTAAAGCCTCATCGCCTCCTAAGTTTTGACAAGGAAGACAAGCCTTAAATCGAAGAAGAGATCCTTCAAAAGAAAATATTGAAACTAAGTCAAAAATTAGAAAACTTAGGCTCTTTGAGTAGAAACGTGCATAAAGACAAACTCAAAACCAAATCTAGTGAGTTTCACTTTGATCCATATGATGACACAACTTTTAAAGTTGCTAAGGTAAATAGACCAATATCACCTACAAAAGAAAAACTCATTGAATGTGAATTACAATCAATGAAAGACACATTTACTACACTACAGAAGGAAACATTTGGAAAAAGTAGGAAGTACTTATATGAAGAACTATGTCCTTACCCCTTTGATAAGGACATGTTGTGACAACCCTTCCCAAAGCATTTTTCCATTCCTAAGTTTGATAAATATAAAATAAAAGGTGATCCTTGTGATCACATCAAGGACTTTTATATGGCTTGTCAAGAGGTCACATATAATAATAATTTATTAATATGACTCTTCCCTCATAGCCTAGGGGCACTAACACTAGAATGGTTCTTTATTATACCCAAAGGGTTCATCAAAACATGGCCCACACTAGAAAAAAAAAATTCATGTGACATTATTCCTTCAACATGGAGAATGATATCACAATGAATGACCTTTGCAATGCAAAGAAGAAGCCCAATGAGACCTTTGTGAGATTCTTACAATGATGGCATGGGTTGGCAAGTTGTTTCCCATGTGCCTTTCTCAGAAAAAAAACTAGTAAGCATATTCATTCCTAACCTAAACCCAAAGATATCCTTTCATTTACAAATGCACTATGGCTCTAACTTCGAAGAAGTAATAGAGAAGGGTAGTCAAATTGAAAAGGATCTCATCACGAAAAACTACACTTAAATCGGTCGTTAAGGAAAAACATGAAGAAAAATCCTTAGATAAACTAAAATTCTTCAACAAAAACAAACATGTCATTGGCGATGACATTAGGGACTCCAAAAGAGTCCAAGCCATATAGACTAGTCTACTTTTAAAGATCTCACAAGGACCTTTCCTAAAGGTACCCACCTAATACACGTTTACGCCCTCTAATCAAATCACCATGTCACTATACTTAAATAATTAGATGCGGTAAACATGGTGCAGTACCCAACCGTGATAGTACCATACCCAGAGGATGATCCAAAACCTGGTTGGTTCAAAGAGCATGAATACTATGGTTTTCATTGTGTTAAGGGACACAAAATAGATAGGTTATTGAGACTACATCATTATATACAAGACCTCATCAAAAGGGAAAAATTGTTGTAGATTCTCCCCTGACTTGGGACAAGGCCCAAATGATAAAATGGGTATCTTTAAAGAGCCCTTTCCTAACCATACAGAGATAAGAAGAACAAGAAAACAGATCATGGAAAAACTTCCAATGACTATAGGATCATTATTTTATGTTTATCCAAATAATGACAGTCCCTTTGACTCCCTCATGGATGTATCCGTTCATCCGATGAATGGGTTAATACTATTAGGATCTTAGAAATAAATTGTGTAGTAGGGACGTGACATGCTCGTTTGATCATACCAGATTTCCTACCGCCTCTCGGAAGGTTGTACAATTTGATAGAATAGTTAGAGAATACACCCGCTTAGGATATCAATCTTAGATTTCTTCAAAATATCTACTTCTCATAAAAAATATTGCATAAAGCATTATAGAGTTCAGGAGTCTCCACAGATGTAGATCCTGCGCACACCTTTAAGCCATGATTGCACACCTTGACTCAAATGACCATATCACTTTTGATCATGCTGCAATCCTACGTAATGACCCGAGCATAACTTACCCCTATAATTAGAAGTGGTGGTTACATCGTAAGATCAAGAGATTAATTGTAGATGGTGGATCTGGTCTAAATATTTATAATTTAAAGTTGGTTAAGTAGCTAGGCCACTCAAAAATGGATCAAGGGGCCAAAACTATTATAATCATAGCTTTTGATAATGAGGAGTGAGATTCGATGGGTACTATTGTAGTTTCGATGGAGGTAGGGCTGACTTGTCATGATACAAAATGTTGTTTCCTTGACTTGGATCTTCCATACAACATGCTCTTAGGATGCCCATGGATCCATGCCATGTAGGCCATTCCTTCAACTTTCCATCGAGTGTATTAAGATGTGCCATGAAGGATAGATAGTCACTATTCAGGGTGATCCGAAACCATTCACGCATTATAGAGCATTGCATAGTTTTTATCGTGTAGCTTATGAATGCCCTTCTACGGATATTGTCATCTCCTTACAAATAGAAGCTTATCAAGGAACGTGTGGATCCAAATTCACTTACACCTTATAATCAATAATTTCCTTCATTTGTAAACCCTTTCACATCTTGGGAGGCAACACCAAAAAAATATGTCCCAAGTGAGCAATTCACCCTTCAACAAGACTTATTAATATCGATATATCAATATCACCCAGACACGTGGTAAACCCTACTTCCAGCTCAAAATCACTCAAGATAAGTGCCCTAAACCATTGGAGAAATTTATACCTAGCGGTCTCATATCCAAGGAAAATATGTTAGAAGATCCCATTAGAAGAGTACCGAAGGTACCATGGCTTCATGCCATTAGGCCCCATGATATCAAAGGCCACCATATGATGTACGTCATGGGTTACAATGGGTTTAGATGTGGTATTAATACACAAGGGTGGTTAGAACCCATTCCTACCCCTTGTTTCAAATCTAACATACATGGTCTTGGAATAAGACCTCATGATAATCCACCTTTTGAGATTGATGCCACCTCTTCCGAATGTGGGGATGAATCATCTCATTTGGATAGTGATGCAAATTACCAATGTAACATTTACGAGAACCTTTCTTCCACTAACTTATTCCATGATTCAACCATTCTTACCTTATCTAGATCTAATCCACAAACCAAGGGCCAAGTGACCCTTTTATATTTTGAAATTATAGATCGGGATCAATAATTTCATGTGCCAATCAATTTATTTGAGAATGAGGAGGAACTTGCAAAATTCATGGGACTCAAGGATTCTATTCCAACCGGGTATCACAAGAAAGGTTTTATATCAAACATGATTCCTATGCATACTTTGGAGAAGAGGTAGAGATGTGTGGATGATTGAATAGAAGGTCATAAGTAAGAGTAAGAATGCTTGAGAGAAGCCTTACGAAAAGAATAAAAACAAGTCTCATAGCGATAAATGTTTTGAGGAACTAAGTGATAAAAATGAAGAACTCCAGTAGATGAAATGGTATACCCATTCAAAGATGATGATGAGAAACTTAAAGAGGTTTATCTTACTCTTCCCCCTAATCCTACGTGGATGGAGGATGCTTCTCAAATTATTTTGGAAGAAATGATTAGTGTCAACATTGGCTCGAGGAAGAACCTAGAATGATAAAATTATGAGCTTCACTCTCAACTCAAGAAAAAAAGATTTTTTTTTGGAACTATTGAGAGAATATGCAGATATATTTGCATGGTCATATGTAGATATCATGGGTTTGGACTAGGAATTAGTCATTCACAACCTCGTTGTGCACCCGTGATGCCAAACCCATAAGCGAGAAGTTGAGAAATATGCACCCTAAAATTACACTCCTTGTCAAAGAAGAAATTGAAAATTTATTATCTATTGATTTCATTAAACCCATTGACTATTCG
Source organism: Taxus wallichiana var. yunnanensis (assembly GCA_018340775.1). NCBI lineage: Eukaryota > Viridiplantae > Streptophyta > Pinopsida > Cupressales > Taxaceae > Taxus > Taxus wallichiana. The sequence goes on along the minus strand of CM031236.1, from coordinate 116,072 downwards.
GATTGGATATCTAACATAGTCCCGATTTAGAAGAGGCTAGTTGGCATAAGGATTTGCATTGACTTTTGAGACATCAATAAAACATGTCCCAAAGATGACTTCCCCTTTCCTAATATTAATATGATTGTTGATTCTACTACGGTTTATGAAATGTTATCCTTTATGGATGGGTTTTAGGTTATAAAAAAATTCGAATTGCAACATAAGACAACTTTCATCACCCTTGGGGAAATTTTGTTACAAGATCATGCCTTTCGACTCAATAATGTCGAGGCCACCTATCAACACACAATGATAATCATCTTCCATGACATGATGAATGACATCATGGAGGATTACGTTGATGATATCTTAGAAAAATCCAAAACTAGAGGAGAGCATCCTAAGGTATTGAGACATATTTTTAGTGTCTCTAAGATTACAAAGTACGCATGAACCCTAAAAGTGTGTCTTTGGAATTTTTCAGGAAAGATCCTAGGTTTCATTGTTTCATAGAGAGGAATAGAGGTGGATCCTACAAAGGTTACAACTATCACAGAAATGCCTCCACCTACAAATCTCAAACAACTAAGAAGTTTACAAGGAAAGATACAAGCAATCTATCATTTTATTTCATAACTTGTGGATAAGTGTCATCCATTTACACATCTCCTCAAGAAGGATGTTACGTTCAACTAGGGACCAGACCGTACTCATGTTGCCTACCCACCCGTACTCAATCTAACCCCCTAAATCTTCTAATCCCTTTCTAACCTCTTCTAAACCCCCTAAATCTGCTAATCCCTCTCTAACTAGCTTCTATAAGCTTGTTTTCCCCTTTAATTAACCTTGTTTAGGTTAATTAACCCTCTTATTGACTTTCTAATGAGAGTTTTACTTTCTAAAAAATATCTCACCTTTTCAAAATAGCCACTTGGCCTTCCAAATCCAAATACTTTACACCTTCCAATGTGATTTTCTAAAATTCACTTTTTGACTCCTTTTAGTCCCACATGCATCCAAAAGACCTTTTTCTCCAAACAAAAACTATAAATAGAAGGTTACCCCTCCCACATTTTCATAAGAACTCTCTCTCTCATCTCATTTCTAATTTAGATTATGCTTTAGTCTTTTTAGAGTCATTTCATTTCATATTTGAGCTATTTACTTGTTATTTGCTAATCCTTTCAAAGCTTCAAGTAAATGGGAGAAAACATTAATGCTAACTTCCATTCTTAAGCTTTTGAGACATCAATAAACACATAATTGATTACTAGAGCTTTAATAGGTTCATTTATAGATAGCTTTCATGGAGTAGAGAACTAATATAGTCATGTTTAGAGGTTGATTGTTTGTTTCAAGCTTTATGTATGCATGTAAATAGGTAGCTCTTGCTTATCTCTAATCTGATGGTCATTGAGTTATTTGTTCCAAAGATTTTGGGGTTTCTTTAGATATTCTTACCCCATGTTCATAGCTTTAACAAAATTTCATTGAAAACAATATGTCTTAGTTTCAATGGAAACCGCATTATGAGAAATGAATATGACAAAATAGGTTCTGAAAATAAGAAGGATATGATGGAGAATGTTAATCCTAAAAAGAAGGTAAACCTCAATAAAAATATGAAGACAAGGTTTGTTAGATAACCTAATACTATGAGGTATGTAAGTTTATTCAATGGCTACTATTTTTCATGCAATGTGGTTAGTCATAGAGCAATAGAGTGTAAAAGGACCTCAAAGAATGAGTACTCATGGGACTATGTAAGTGAAATAGGGATTCATGATAACTATGTCGAAAACAATGCACCACAACGAAGTTACACTCCGATGGTAACGTTAAGATCCAACGCAATAAGCAAGATTTGAACAATGGAAAGAATATGCAAATAAGAAAATAGGTCTGCTCATCCTCATAGATCAAAAAAGGAAGTACAAATAGGGGTGATGTGTAACCCCATGATAAACAAGGAAAGAACCTCAATGATGCCATTAACGCATATGATGCCACTAAAGGAGGAGTTACAATTCCAAATAAGGAATGTAACTCCTATGATGCACTAACGTAAATGAAAATGATAGATTCTATGACAGAATCTGACACTTGTCATTTGACTTCCTAAGACCTATGACTCTCACAAGGTGAGATGAATCACCAGTGATGTGGACAATGACTAGGCATGTCACACACACCAACACCCCCTTCATCGAAGCCAAGGAAGAGGTCATGGTAAACTAGAATGAAAATAAGAATCCCTTAGACAATTGAGAAAGATGTGTCAATGGGGCCCAATAACTAAAGGCCTGATAAGGTGCCCATATACAAACAAAATCTTTCTAGAAAGAAGAAGAGGATAAGGAGGACTATATAGCTCAAAGAAGATGGGTGGCTGCAGCAGACCTCACCCCAAGAAGAGACCGCAAGTGAAGAAATTTCACCTCAATGAAGGGCTTGGTGAATATGTCTGCAACCTGATCAGCTATCTGAACATACTTTGTATGTTGATGATGTTTTCATGTATCATCTCCCATATGAAGTGCATGTGAATCTCAATGTGCTTCATCCACTGATGCTAAACTGGATTTCTATAAATCAAGATAGTGCTCATGTTGTCACAGTAGATAATGGTAGGCCACCAAAGTGGATGCCAAACTCTGTCAAGATACCTCAGTAGCCAAACAACTTTTGTGGCATTAATCAACTACTCCTCTTGTAATATACTTATGTCAATGATATGGCAATGGTGTTCTCGCTTCTTCTTTGGACCAACTAATAGGACTTGAACCAAGAGTGAAACTATAGCTTGAGGTAGACTTCTAATGATCTAGATCACCAGCCTAATCGAGTCCTGTAAATCCAACCAAGTCAATCTTAGTCCCTCCTAAGTAATGAATACCATCTGTGTGAGTGCCACGAACATAGTGAAGGATCCACTTTTCTACTTTTAAATGCAGCTCATGAGGCTCTTGCATAAATATGGACATGATCCCGATAGCATACGATATATCTAGCCAAGTGTGAGTAAGGTAGATCAATCTCCCCACCAACTGCCGATAAAGGGTACCGTCAACCAAGGGGGAAGAGCAATTAGAAACCAACTTGACCTTAGAAAGAAAAGGAGTAGGTGAGGACTTGCAATCAGACATGTGAAACCGAGAAAAAAATCAAGAGAGTACTTAGGTTGTGAGATCATAATTCTTGAGTCAAATTGTGAAATCAATCCTAAGAAAATAATGAAGCAATCCTAATTCAAACATGGAAACTTGTTGGCCAAGGAGATCTTCACAAAATCAATGATAGAGGAAGAGCTACCCATGATCAACAAGTCATCAACATAGAGAACAAGAATAAGCATGGAGTCATCCTGCCACAGAATATACACATTTGGGTCGAGTGACATTGAGTGTACCCTAATACAAGTAAAAATGAGTCCATCTTGGCATACCAAGCCCAAGGGGCTTGTTTAAGGCCATAGAGAGACTTCTTTAACTTGAAAATGAGGGATGGATCATGGACATAACCTAGAGGTTGTTCCATATAGATCTCTTCCTCTAGGTCCCCATGAAGGAAGGCACTCTTAATGTCCATCTAGTGGACTTCCCATTTTTAGTAAAGAATTGATGATGCAAGGGTCGACTTGAATGGAAGTCATCTTCACAACCGGAGCAAAGGTTTCCAAGTAATCAACCCCAACTACCTGGAGAAACCCTTAGCTACAAGTCACACTTTATACTTCTCAACTTCTCCATTGGCTCCATACTTTGTTCGATATATCCACCTACACCAAATGATTTTTCTTCCTTTTGGAAGAGGGGTAAGATCCCAAGTGTCATTCTTTATGAGTGAGGAATACTCCTCATCCATAGAAAAATCCCACTCAAGAATCCCATAAGCTTCTTGGAAAGACAATGGATCAGAAGTAGAGGTGAAGAAGGAGTGGGGTCCAACAAAACTCGAGTGCATACATCTCTCATCTAAAGGATCTCCAACTAAATCTCCAACACTCTAAATTTTTCTGACCCAAAGAGGTCCCGAAGGTTCAAGCTTAGAGTCGAAGATTCTTCACTCGAGTGAGAAGGGACATAGTCCTCATCATCATTGATGTCAAAATCAAAGACTCGAAGTTTTAGGATTGGGAGGAGCAGGAGAGGAAGAACTCGCTCAACAACATCATAATCGATGAGTTAAATTCTGAATCGAAGTGGGAAAAAGAACCTCAATGGAAGTAAAAGTCAAGTATGACTCATCAAAATTCACACTCCTCTCAATATAGAGCTCATGGGTTGTAGGGTTCAACAATCGATATCCCTTCATGCCATCAGGATACCTAAAAAGATACAAGGTTTGGATTGTGGATCCAATGCCTTGTGTTTCTTCTTGGGAATCCAAGCCATAGCCTTAGATCCAAAGACTCAAAATTTCTCAACATCAGGCTTATGTCCAAACCAGCTTCAAAGGGTGTCATCCCTCTTACTACCTTGTGTGGAACATGATTATGAATGTAACAAGAAAAATTCACTACTTCAGCCATATATTATGGATGAAGGGACTTCAGTGAACCATAAAAGTATCCATCTCCTTTAGAGTTCAGTTATTTCTTTCTACAAATCCATTTTAAAGGAAGGGTCAGAAGCAAATCGTACAATGCAAATAAATCCCCTCGAAGTGTAGAAATCCTCAAACCTATTACTCACATACTCACCTCCATTTTCAATTCAAAGAACCTTGATAAACCATTCCGCTTGTTTCTTAGCAAGAGCCTTAAAGTTTTGAAAATGCTCAAAGACTTCAGACTTAAGCTTAAGAAAATATACCCAAGTATAACATGAAAAGTCATCAATGAAGGTTAGTATATATAGAGCTCTAGTGAAAGAAGGAGATGGAAAGGGGCCAAAAACATCACTATGAACAAGATCCAAGGGACGAGTAGCTCTCTCAGGATTTTCCCTTATCAAAGTTTTTTTCAGGGTGCTTTTCGAGGGTGCAACCCTCACAAAGACCTTTAGAAAACTTAACTCGGGGTAACCATTGACCATTTCATTTTGGCTCAATTGTTCAAGGTAACGATAATTTAGATGCCCAAAATGCTCATGCCATAGCTTGCTAACCTCATTTGCATGAGTGAGCAAGGAATTGGGTGTCAAATTAGAAGAGAAGTGGGAAAAGGTATACAACCATGAACGGTGATCCACCTTTCCCTTAGCCACAAGTGTAGTCAGATTTAAGCTCACGAATAATCACCGAGTTAGGACCAAATTCCACTCGCATTCCTTCACCAAGGTGGGTGATTTGGTAAACCGATAGGATATTGGTAGAGAGATTGGGAACACTCAACACTTGGTTAAATGTTCCACCTTCTATCTCTACCGATCCACTACCGAAACCGACACATGAGTGTCATCACCCAACATGATTTGGGACATGTCACATGGTTCAATGCTAGAGAATTCAACCTATGAAGAAGCCATGTGGTGTGAGGCACCAGAATCAATAATCCAAGTTGATGATGGAGTTGATCTAGCTATGAGGGCCTTACCTTTCTTCTTTTCATTTTTAGACTCCTTTGCTTTAGAAGACTCACCCTTCTGAGCATTTTGTTTAATGGATTCAGAACACTTATTTTATTCTTCTCAAGCAACTGAGTTAAGTGATCAATTTGTTTCCAAAAATAATGATGCTCATCGTGGCCAGAATTCTTACAATAGGAGCATTTAAACTTTTCCTTCTTTGCTTTAGGCTCAGAAGTCGAAGTGTTAGTGTTGGGCTTAGTAGGGGTTGGTTGGTCTTGGTTTATTTCTTAGGTTGGTCCTTTGTTTCTTTCTTATTTTCATTTTTCTTTCCCTTATTCACCACAAGGGCATGTGACTTGGATTTTAGAGTCCCCATTTGAATGAGTTTTTCTTGTTCTCGAATGAGTTGGGATGAAAAATTATCAAAGGAGGGAATTTTCTAAGCACTACCCAAGGTAGATTTCATGGCGTGGAAAGTTGAAACGAAGATAGAGTATTCAGGACCTAACTTAGAAATAATCGACAAGATCAATTGAGAGTCTTTCTTTCCACTTTACATTCCTTTAGAAGTAGTCTAGTGTGGAAAAACTTTGAGAAGAAGGCCTACAGTTTTCAAAGTCACTAGGATTTAACCCTAGTAGTTCATTCTCCAACTCATGTGCTCTCATGTCATCTTGCTTCCCAAACATATCATCGAGTGTTTTCCACGTTGCATCAGGAGTCAAGGAAGTTTCGATGTGGAAGAGCAAGTTGGGAGAGACGAACATATAGAGAAGACCTAAGGCTTCATCACAATGGTTGAACCACTTATATTTTCAAGTTCATCATTAGGTTTGGTCTCTAACCCCATGGTGACACTACGGTATAACCCTTTACTTCGTAAAACCAACATATATTTATATTTCCATTCAAGAAATTAAAAGGTGTGAGCATGTGTACTTTAGAGATATCCATAATGAAGAGAGAACCAATGAAGGAAGAAGGAAGGAGAGATAAAGGAAACAACCACCCCAGAAAAATATCACACCCCTCCATTAGGCACTTTATAGTTTAGTGCGTTGATTACAATTAGATGTGATTGTGTGCGAGAACTAGTCTATCACTCACCTTGCAATCAGCGTAATAACATGCAAGAGTGGAGACAATAATCAAGGTTTGTTGGCGCAATAGTTCGACACCGTAAGCAAGCACAAGAATGAGTGAAAACAAGAAGGGGAAGAGAAGGCCTTGTGAGAAATAACATCTCACGTTGCACGAAATAATCCCTTTGTTGTAAGACTATGGCGGATGTGCTCACAAGTCCACAAGCAATAAAAGGGAGATGATTCAAATGAGTTGAATTAAGTAATACAAAGACACCCCCAGAATGTGGCACTTTATAAAATAGTGTGTTTATAAAACTGATAATCCCATCATCTAGAGTGTGAAAAAACATGCAACTTTGACTAAAGAAGTGCTCAAAACCAAGCAACGAGTCAAAAGTTATAGCAAAAACAATTCCTGCAACTGATGGAAAAATGCTAATAAGCCTGCAAATGGATTAAAAAAGTTCCCTAAATGCATGCAAAGGGTGTCGTATGTATGCTCATTGGAAATGGCATCAAATTTTAGATAGGGTTTGTTTTAATTGTGAGGGGGGATTAGCCTCCTACCAACCCCGGACCTCACCCTTCGTCTTTAACACTCGAAGGAAGGATAATAATACAACCAAAAAAATATCTAAAAATAAATTACAATGCAATTAAATAGTTTATCACCTTAAAATATTAAAAGGTGAGATGGATTTACCAATAGTCAATCCTAAAAAAGGAATGATAGAGGCCAACTGAGTTACATGTTAACCGAGCTATGGAGAGCCAAGGTACGGAGTTGGAACGCCGAAGAAGCCACCGAGGAGTTAGTTGGCAAGTGTTGGCTAGTCAAGTGAAATGCCACATACCAGAATTTGTGGGAAGGTATCACAATTAGGGCTGAATGTAGAAGTGAGATGTAATCGTCCACCGTAGGAAGGCAAAGTGTAGGTTTTGAGCTAAGCATGTAGAATGCAATGTTGACATAGGATAATGAGCCTCCACGAGATAAAAAAGTTAGGCGAGTTCTAGGGAAGAGCCCACGTGTCGGGGAGTTTGAACGGGTGGTGAATGTAACCACCATGTGTTAGATGAACCACAGTTGGTTTCAACAAAGAAAGTTGTGAGTAGAGTAGGACGAATATGCATGAAGTCTTCAATGGAGGATAGATCGACGCGTTGAGAAACAATGCATGTTTTAACACTGACAAAGGCACAAATGGAGCACCCAATGTTGAATCCAAACATGAACATACAAGAGAGACCGATGTAGAGTTGAGCTGGGCACTAAGAAGAAGGCAATGCAAGTTGAATCAAAGACCAGTGAAGTAAACACAATGTAGAACCTAACCACGTGAGAGCCAAAGACCAAAAGCTTAAAAATAGGGGTCCATCCAACCAAGCACAAGTCGAAACAACTAACAACCGAGCCACCAAGACATTGCAGTCAAATGTAAAAAACATGAGTTAGATGAAAGTTCTTGCTTATTTGACACCAATGGAACACAGGTCACACCAAAGCAAAACTGAATAGGTGGTCTAGTGCAAGAGCCAACAAAACCGATGAGCCTCCGTCGAGAAAACTAGGTTGTTACAACCTGAGACTACAATAGACCCCAAAACATGCATGCAAGGGTTGGAAAACAAGTGAACCTCGAAAACCTAAAACCACAAACCAAGAACAACCCCTCAAACTTGCAACTACTGAAACCTCAATACGAGGTGAGCAATACAATTCCAAAGTAATAATCAAAAAAACTTACACAAGGAAATAAGAAGAAACCAGAAGTAATAAAAAACTGATAAATGAAGAGTGCACGTTTTACCGAAACCATCTCTGATACCATGAAAGAGGGATTCACGAGAACTGATGTCAAAAACAATGCACCACAACGAAGTTGCACTCTGATGGTAACATCAAGCTCCAACGCAATAAGCAAGATTCAAACAATGGAAAGAATATGCAAATAAGAAAATAGGTCTGCTCATACTCATAGATAAAAAAGGAAGTACAAATAGGGGTGTTGTGTAACCCCATGCCTAAAAAAGAAAAAAAACCTCAATGATGCCACTAATGCATATGACGTGACTGACGCATATGATGCCACTAAAGGAGGAGTTACAATTCCAAATAAGGAATGTAACTCCTATGACACACTAATGCAAATGACAATGACAAATTCTATGACAGAATTTGACACTTGTCATTTGACTTCCTAAGACCTATGACTCTCGCAAGGTGAGATGACTCACCAGGTGATGTGGATGATGACTAGGCATGTCACACACACCAACATAGTAAGTTCTTTCAAAGGCTATCACTTTTCATGTAATGAATATGAACATAGGGTTGTGGAGTGTAGAGTTGATTCATCATGGAGTTATGGAAGGATAATCAATTCATATCAAGGTAAGAGTGATGTTGTTTGTTATAAGTGTCAAAATAATGGTCACATTGTAATATTTTTTCATTATGAGTCATCAAGATAAGACAAGAAGTTTGAAGCTCCTAGTGTTCAAGAAAGAGGTCAAGATAAGAATATGTATGTCCGAAGTCGATCATGTAGATGAAGTAAATGAGAAATAAAATATAGTTAAGAATTATGATCTTGTGAAAGAGCAGCGTCCGACAATTAAAAAGTCGATCATGTAGATAAAGATAAGAAGTATGAACAAAAGATAGATAAGACAAGTTTTGGTAATCCTATAAGAAAAGGTATACTATTTGTAATGGAAGTGAAAATACCAGATATTGAAGAGTTGCAAGTGTGTTTGACATCAATTCGAATAGAGAAGGAGGATGATACAATCATCAATCCATATATGCCAATGAAGTCAAGAATGATCCTAAAGATAGATTATCACCTCAAGATTGCAAGGTGATGGAGATATGGGAATCTCCTGAATTTATGATGTTTTAGAATCCCTAATTAATGGGGTTTTTATATTAGGCTTCATATAGGCATTCATCATCCAACAAAAGCAACAATTGGGGTGTTGCATGTATGTTTATCATGTCAAGACTTAAGAAAAATAAGAAGGGTAGTGGATGTGTTTCAAACATCTTATGATGACTTGATTAGACTATTCAAATGCATGGATATATGTTACATTGTGATAAGATTGAAAAGGTGTGTGAAGGCCCAATAGGTGGATATATATATTACAAAGTGTTTTATGCATGATTTGAGCATAAAGTTGTGTCTTGTGGCCTAGTATAGGTTTGTGCACGCAAGTGTTTGATTTGTATGACCAATATGATTCTTGATTTATATATCCTATTTAGTTATAAGTGTCATGAAGACCTAAATGAATCCATGGAGAGTGATTTTGAGGTCAGGATCAAAATTTTGAAGGTAGTATAACTTGAGAATAGAGAAATATGGGTATGTATGCACAGGTAAATCATGAAAATATGTAAGCATGGTTATTCTTTGAGGGTTTAATAGGAAGAGTTGAGTGTTCATGTTATTAAGAAGACCAAGGCATATGTGGAATAATAGTAGGATGCTTATCATGAAGAAAATAATCATATAAGGAAATATATCACATGTTATATATCCCTTAAGAGAGATCATACATGACACAAAGATCTGGGTATGCAGATTTGGTCATTGAAGCATTATCATGAAGAACATTAAGTGAATACCTAGTTGACAATACGATGATGATGAAAGGTAGTTGTGATGATGTATTTTTGTCATGATGGCTCATGAAGGAGGAAGAGTAAGGTATATTGATTTGATCAGTGCATGAATATTTCTTATTATGACATGGAGGTCTAGATTGTTCCCTCGGAAAATATATTTTGTTGTAGTCATACCTTGTTGTATTTGGAGTCCTAATTTGTGTATGGATCAAAAGGAGTGTACATTATTAGGGAGATAGTTATGCTATGATAATTAGAACTAACAAGATATGTAAAAAAATGTGTTATTGGTGTTAGAGATATTTTGTATATAGGTTTGAGAGTTAAGTTGATAAGTACATGATTTGAATACAATAGAGGAGTTCATGTTAAGTTTGAGGTCTATATGAGTTATATCAAGGGTAAGTATGTAAGGTTTGTACAATCTCAATTGGTATCTAGTAGCCACTAAAATAAGTTAAGAAGATTAATATTAGTCTAACAACGTAGCAAGGACTTAATAACCAAGTGGGAGCTTATCAAATATTTTATTTGCTTCATGAGCAAGTTAGTGAATTCTAAAAGGTCTTGAAAGGTAAGAAATGTGTTTCTTGTTTCTAAGTAGTTGGTAGCAACTAAGCTTATCATGATATGAGAAGTGGAATTTGCATCAGTCATGTGTTGAGAAAGTGTGATCAAGGTTTAAGTGATTTTCATGTAAAAAAGTGAGTGTTATTGAATTCATTTGAAGAAGGTATGCATTGAGTAAGGGGAGTTTTGTGTTGAGCCTTTTATGCAAGAATAAATGACTTCATATGTTGTAGTATGGTATGTTCTTGGTATGATGTAAAAGAAGAGAATCAAGAGATACATGTATCTCCTTCAATGTCAAAAGGGGAGAATGTTCAAAAGGCAACATTTCATGTTTTGTTGCAAGATGAGAATGAGCTTATAGAATGAGAAAATGGCACAAGTATTGTTTTGAGAGTGAATAATCAGTTTCTTTGAGTGGTTTTCATCTAGTAAGAAGAATTATGAGAAATAGGGAGCATTTTTGTTTCCAAATTTATATAATGCAGCTCCATGATCCTAAGGTGAGTATCATGTCAAACTATTGGTGTCGAATTTCATTTCATTGTTGAAGTTCAGTTAGTGGAAGATCTTTATCATTTATTTCAAAAGGTAGAGAATGAGTTGATGGCACAAGTAAGTAACATTTTGAGGAAGAGTGATCTGAATGGATAAGAATGAGACTGTTGAAAGGTAAGTATCTTTTAAAGTTATTTTTATATGTTGTATGTTTTCCATCAATGTGTTTTCCATCGGTGAAAAGGGGGAGATTGTTGAAAAGTTGTCATTGATGTCAAGGATGTCATGATGTTGTTGTCATTGATATCAAAGTTGAAATATGAGATTTTTGAAGTCTTGTATGATATGCATTTTTGATGTCAAAGTTGAGTATGTGTCTTGTGATGTTAAAAGGATGAGGTGGAGAGTCTATTGTGAGTTGTCATTGATGTAAAATGATGTCAAATGATGCCAAATGATGACGTTAAGGTCCACATGGTTGATGGCATCTATTTGTAAGGTCATTTTGAGAACAAAGAGGGATGATTTGAAGACAACGTGAAGAAAAATATGGTCTTGTGAAGGTATTTGCATGTTATCTTGATGAAATGAGTGGATATAGGTATGTTGACATTGTTTCAGCATGGAAAATGGTATGAAGGTCATTTTCTAGCATGAAGACAAAACAAGGTGATCAAAAAATATGGCCTAATGAGGTAGGTTGATCATTTTTCAGTACCAATATGAAAAATTGAACATGAGAAGAGTATTATCATGTTGTTTTCAGATGTGGACAAAGTTTCAAGTCCAATTTTGAAGAATTGAGAAATATGTTGCAATTTTAGTCTTATCGAGTTCTTGAAGATGGAGAATCCCAGCTCAAGTTGTACTTTGAGTTGCTCGTGGAATATGAAAATTATTCATGAGAACCTAATATATTTGGGAGAGATTGGTATCTATCTTAGCTAATATTTCATGGCATTATTTTTTTGAAATGAGGGTTAGAGATTTATGAACAATCGGTAACACAAAAAAAGATCAAAATCCTCTTAAAACCATAGTTTGAAGTCAATATGGAAGATATTTCTCAAAAATATTAGAATGAATTTTATGATCGATTTTGATGGTTTTAGAATGTAGAAAAACATCCCAACTATGTCTAGGTGGTTTTGGTTTATGAGATGAGTAAGTGGACCCCACAAAAAGGCTTGTTTTTTAATATTTTCCATAGCATTCAAATTTTTCATTATAAATAATAAAATAATGGATGTTTGAGGATGATATGGACATATAATACATGTATATGGTTTTTTTGGACAAGTAATAACCATTAAGTGGTCATATAAACTCAATTTATGAAAATCGGTTTTGGGGCAGATTTGATAGTTTTGGTGTGCTTGGAACAAAGTTGTTATGGAGCTCTTATGCATTGTGTTGAAGTGTCTAATGCATTTGCTGATGTTTTTGAGGTCATATGATATTTTTATAATTTTTTTATTTGTCATGGTTGAGTGTTTGAAGGTGGTATAAGCTTCATTATTGAAGATTGGTTTTTGGGACAGTTTTGGTAGTCTTGTTCTCAAGATGGTTTCATGACGTGAAAGCATGATGTAGAGAATTCCAAGAATGAAGGTAGTAAGATGAGGTATTTTACAATTTTTTTGAAATTTTATTAGGCTTTGAAGATTCTGTGTGATTTCAAGAAATCATATCTTGCATACATACCTAATGAAGTATGTCTACTTGAGGCCTAAAGTGAAACAATGGCTAAAGGAGTTAGTGTTGACCTAAAGGAGATTATGTTCTGAGTTATTAAAGTTTTTCAAATGTCATATGATATATAATGGCAGAAATAAGTGATTTGAATCATATATTGATGACTTATGGTGTTTGAGTGCTTGTGAGTAGTATATTTGCAAGGCCAATTAGGTCTATTTGAGCTAGAAGAGTAGATGGAGAATAGAGTGAGCTACATGGTGAATGATTGGGAAGAATAAGGTGTTTTAAACCATATGAGTAATTAAATGATTTCATGAAAATACTATAGGTAATGATGATCATTTTGTGCATGGATATGACCTAGTGAAGAAGAAGAATGAGTGAGTAAGAAAACCAAACACTTTTGTGAGTATTAAAGAGAAAAGCAACAAAGATATGAAGAGAATTTTTGATTGAAGATTAGAGAATGTTCAAGAAGATTGATAACATGGGTATGAGACTAATATAGAGATCAAACCAAGAATAATAAGAGTATAAGATAGAGAAGATAAAATAAGTCCATCATTTTTTGAGATATCAACAAGAAGAATGTGGAAAACAAACATAGGTGGCTGAGTTGGTATTGATTCTTCATTACAAGTCCTTACTAAAACCTAAGTTGGTGCTTCTTTGAGAAGTTGGTGATTCATTAAAACCCTAAGGATCAGTTCTCCTTGTGGATGTAGTGCTTCACTAAATCAAGGGGTCAGCAACCTCCTTGAGAGTGGGTGCTTACTAAAGTCTAGTTGGTGTTAGATAAATTAGGGTATGGTGCACATTTTGGAGTTGGTGCTTCACTAAATTAATTGAATGAAATGAACTATGGGTTTTATTATCCTTGAGGGTTTCCCACCTATATATTGTGTTCATGTGTTCTTTGATGTTTCATGCTCATTTGAATGGTTGTTATGTTGCTTTGATGGTTTGACATTTCTTATATATCATGATGGCTCATTGAATGGTTCATACAAGTTAAGTAAAAGTAAAGATAATTGAAGTAAATTTTTTAAAGAAACCGATTCACCCCTAGTGATTGTGCTTCCAAAACGTAGTTCCTTCTTCTCTCTCTCTAGGGATATTCTATTTTGCTTCACAAGTGCAATCTCTTCATTTTAGTTATATTTTATTTAATACCTTTCTTTGACCTATACTTATTCTTTGGCACTAAAAATGGGTCATCTTGTAACTTAAATGTCAATACCAACAAAAAGGAGGGCCACCAAATTAGGGAGAATTAGCCAACATCCTTCAATATCATTAACATGTTTTCTTTGACTCTTTGGAATGATTATAAAACTTGTCATTCACACTTTACTGAGTCGGCCTATAGTATGCAATAAAGACTATTTTTCACACCTTGAAGAGTCATTCCATAAGAAAAAATATTCAATCTCTAGACCATGTGTACTATCGAGGTAAGACCAAACATACTATCGATCTACTATCAATACATAAACCAAGCTCTAGACCAAATGTACTTCTAGATCTAGAAGGAAAACATAGTTCCTTCGAGATTTGGACCATTTATATGTTTAGTTCCAAATGAGATACATTAATCCTCTAAGATCTGGACCATTTATACTTCTATATCCAGACGTTCTACGGTGCTCTTTTGAGGTCCGGACCATTTATACTTCTAGCTCCTGGATGAGAGACAATAATCCTTTGATCTCTACACCATTTATACTTCTAGCTCCAAATTAGATACACTACTCCTTCAAGCTCTAGACCATTTATAATTCTATCTCCAAATGAGCTGCACTACATTTCCAATATCTTGACCATTTATACTTCTAGCTCCAGATGATATACATTGTGGTCAGCTCCATTCCAAATAGAAAATTCCTCGGACATTAATGACAATAAGTCCAACATTTAGCATTGGAATCAACTGTAAGAGAATATTTATGAGAGGATACACATTCATCATAAAGAGAGATGGAAAATTTAACATAAAAATAAGAATGCAATTTAGTAGTATAATCATGTATTTCTAGATTAATATCAATTCTAGGGTCTTCTAATCAAATTGATCATCATCAAATACCATCTCTTCATAAAAATCAAATTGAAATTTTTAATAGTGTAAGTTTTAACACCCATATTTTAAATACATGAAATATCCCCAAACCTTAAAGACAAAGTGAAAGCATGAAAATTTTTAATGGATTCTTATCTCTCAAGTAATATCTCATATCGAAATTGAATGCATCAAGATATATAATGAGGGAATAAGATTCACTTTCACTTGGTTTTAAATGATGCGAATTTATTTCATGTTTCTAAAAATGTGAGATTAAATATCTGAATACATTCCTTCTTCTCCTTTTCAATTTTATGAAAATAATTTCTAAGAGAAGAGTAATTGATCATATCACCATACTATTCAATGAAGAGACATTTAAATCTATGCCAATAATAAATAATTCTATTGGGAAGATCATAAATCTAGTCTCGGGCATCATCAACTAAAATTTGAATGAAAAGGATGACCACAATACCTTCATCATCAATATCAAAACCTCAACCAAGTTAGCAAAGTATTTTAAATGTCTCTCTCCCTTAAATGCAATATTTCCATTAAACTTGGGAAAAAAATCTCTAATATATTTGGGGAAAGATGCTAAGAAATTAAAGAAACAATCTTTATTAACAGGATGATACATATGATCAATAAATGAGAGTCTATGAACACACCTATTTGGAGTACAATGAGAATATATTGACACCACAATGTTACACCGGATAATCTAAAATCTTAAATACAATATACCTACTTTGAATAGTACAAGAGTTACCTAAATCACTAGTTAATTGAGCATAAGAATCAAAACTAGAGATTTGTATTCCAAAAAAAACTCATATGCATATCCTACAAGTCTAAACAAATACCGATATGATCAACACAACAAAGGCTAGGAACAAACCACAAGAGCAACAGAAAAATGTTAGAGAACCACTTCTAAATTATTTTACAAAAATCAAAATATAAACAACCAACATCTAAATGTTTGATAACCAAAACAAATATTAACGCTACTAGTCGAAAAATAAATAGGAGTCACCACTTCACAAAGTAAAAAAATAAAAAATATTTGTAAAAATATTCAACTACTAAACTAGAAATAAGTTATTGATCTAGAAATGAAAACCTAAGAATGCAAATTGAAACTAAATTGGTGCATCCACAACAACACACCGCCAATTTTTCGCTCTCAATTATTTTCCACCCTTGATTTTTATGAAGAGAAGTTGATGGATGAGTTAGTTGTAGTAAAGGGGGTTATCTTCAACAATATGGGAATGGATTCAAGACTAAAAATGTGAGAAGAGAAGTCACTTCTCTATAACTTTTTCATTTTATAATAGAGATCTAAAGCACATCCAAACAAGTATGAAGCCAAATTTATAAAAAAGAGACTTCTAAATATAATCAAGATGAAATAGAAGTCTCAAAGGGGTATGAAAAAAATAAGAAAGGGGATTTGATCATTTAACTTCAAATATACCCTCCATTAAGCCAATCCCGCAAAATTGAGATGGAGTCAAAAATATCACACTAATCACTTCATTTTACATCATTTCTTCAATTCCCCACAATTTAGATAATTAAAAAACATAAAAACTGATATTTTCCTAAGTTTCATACCATTACAACTTAGAGTCCAAAATATATCATTAGATAAGATTTTGAGAGAAAATAAAACTAGAATTTCATAAGGATTTTATAATTAAGTGCTTTTGGTGATTACACATCTGACCTCTACACCTAATTACCAAATGAAAATTCCAATAATCTGATTAAATACACTCCAAGACCAAATGATAGTTTCCATATAAATCCACTATCTCCTTTATTTCTCAACAAAACATACATAACTACTCTCTCAAACCTTCATTACCATGTCTTTGAAATAACTATTACTAAACTCAACTCTAACACTTAGAACAAAACCAACAATGAACACCTAAAAAATAAAACACTAAAAGGGATTTAAGACCCAACAAGGAATTTCAAGCTAAAATATGATTATATTAATCACACGCTTTATCTACTTATACAACTCGATATAATTGAAATGTGTTGTCTCTCGAAAACCACTTTTCATTTTCCAAGTTAAATTCAAAATATCGAGATCTTGCCCTCCTAAAATATTTAATCTAAGTTAAGGTTTGAAGAAATAGAAAAATATGTGCCCTAGTGTTGTTTAAACCTCTGTTTTTGCTCATTTTGAAAAATTCTCCATCTCCCGTTTGTGCACGTAAAATCCTCTTTCCAATCTCTTTTTTATCAAATTGTTCAATTGTTCTATAGCCTAGGTCGTCAAATCATTTTTTTTTCCTCCATGTCTCCGACTCATGAAGGAAATTCAAAAATTGTACTCAAAATGATGAAGTTCTCTTCCTCTATGTATTTTTCACAATGGGAAAGATGGTCATTTTTTCCCCATCAAATTTTGGCATCATCACCCATGGGTAAGTGGACATACCTAATTGGAAGTGGGTCGGTGGAGAAATTTTGTTTTTGAGCCTCTTTGTAAAAAAGGTGAAAAGCTAAAAGCAACCCACGACCCCGATCAGCTATAAAGGTAAAACTCAAATTTTGAGCCCACAGAGAAAAAATTCAAAGTTGAAGCCCCCAGAGAAAATTCAAAGTTGAAGTCCGCAGAAAAAAATTCAAAGTTGAAGCCCACAAGAAAAATTCAAAGGTAAAGCCCACTATTGAAAATTCAAGCGAGACATTTAGCGGGCCATCGGGGCACTTTTGGAAATTTAACCAAATTCCCAAAAGTGAAGTAAAATTTCTAGAATGCCTCAGCAGCTCCGCCAAGTCTCGAGCCCGTCATTGAAAAGTCAAAGTGGAGGAGTGGAATGGTGGAGAACTTTGAGTTTTTGAGTATTTTTTCCAAAAAGGTTAAAATGTTTAGAAAAGGACCGCAACCCCATTTCCAATGAAAATGTGCCATGTGCATAAGGAGAAAAGTCAAAGTGGGGGTGCAAGCTAATTTGTTCCAAATTGCCAAATCTCTAAAAATCACAAAATGTGAAGGGCTTTCCCTCGTACCCACTCCAATCTCTCTCTACCATGTCGATGGCCTAATTTCAAAGTTATAAGATAAAATCAAATAGTCTATATTCAAACTAAAAATCAAATGTAACGCTCACGTTGCAAGATCTAGTTTTAACTCCGCCATGAGCATTTTCTTCACAATGGAGGAATTTGAAGAGGTGTAAATGATTTTTAAAGTTGTAACCATTTTGGCAAAGGATATAATGGCTCCTCGAGTCATTCCAAAAGGTCAAGATTGATTTCAAAAAGACCAGAGTGCTCGCACTAGAAAAGATAAAAATTCCATACTTCTTCTATTTTCCCTTCTCCTTAGAATTTCCTCTATTCTCAAAGCTCTGTATAAATTTTCCTTAGCTTTAATAATAAAATAAGGAATTTTCACCTCTTTGATTGAGGGATTGATTGGTACACTCATGCGACCAATGAATTTCATTTGGTCTTGTGGCTTCTCTTACGGATTTGTTTTTCCTCTAACTATAAATGCATGTAAATGGAATTTCTAATTAATGTGTGTGGGCATCTAATATTCTACTCACAAAATTAGTTTTCTCTTACCTCCATTTCCACTCCCCTTCCCATTTCCAAGACAAATTTTCTTCTCTAGTGAGACATTGCTAGCTTTGCCACGGGTCGGTGGAGTGCCCCTTTTGATCTCTCCGGTCAAAAGGCCACCATTGAAATCCACATTTTATGCATGCACCTATGGAAGCTACGCCGTTCAAGCAGAGGGACTTAGATTCCTATAAGATTGACTTGAAACCCACCAATGTGTCCACAAGAAAAATTTTCTCACCAACACTTTTGGCATCCATTGTGGGGAAGATTTTGTAGCATTTGCACCTAAAAATGACCTCGAGTCATAAAATAAATAAAAAGGATTCTAGAGGAAACGTTTATGGAAATTGAATAATCACACAAACTACATGGATGTAAATTATGGCTATTTTGGGAAATCCTCTTGTTGAGAGACTGATTTACTCTTTCACATCTAAGAAGACATTACTTCGATTTGAGAGAATATATTTGGCATAATAGACAAAGTGTCAATCATTACTTCATTTCCATAAGGATTATAGATCTAAAAGAGGAATGTGTTGTTGAATTGGAAAGGTAGAGACAAATTCTAGCACCCCGAAGAAGAGAAGATATTTTCAAGCCGGTAGATAGAAGATTCACTCAAAGAACAAAGACAAGGAGGACAAATTGATCCCATTTTTGAGGAACTTCAAAGGAGATAAGAGCTACTTAAAATCCAAAGGCTTCATTTTCAAGAAACCACCATGTTGGGAACCCGAGTGTTACCAATCCTTTGAACAGTGAATTTTCATACATAAACAAGAACCTTGTAGACTTCACGACGTGAAGACCACAAAGAATTTAGAGAAAGAGAAGCAAGACTCACAAAGAAATAAGATCTCAACTCGAATAAATTGAGAGACTTCAAGCTGAGGTAGATGAAAGAGTAGTAGCGAAGCCACAACCTTAAAGCAAGGTCAAAGATAGAAACAAACACAAAATGGGGGATTGGGATCATGAAGCCCGTAGGCCTAATTTACCATGGGGAGGAAACACTTTGGTCCACCGGCTCTCAACCACTCCATGAGCTACCGAGAGGCTCGAGAACAAACTTCCGAAATTCGGAGGATGGTCCTCGGCTCCCCAAAGAACATGTAAGCAAAGCATTCATCACCGCTATGGAGTGTTGGGAGTTGAAAATGAAGATGTTTTAGTTAGGCTCTTTGTGGAGTCACTCCAAGAAAGAGTTGTTGAATGGTTCTACATGTGCCCCAAGATCTGTCACATGTTGGGAAGATATAAGAAGTGCATTTGAACATAGGTTCAAGAACACGTAAGATTGTCGATCTCGTTGGTCCAATTGGTTCAGATGAAGAAGGAGACCTCCGAATCAATGAGAGATTTTGTAGCAAGGTATGATAGGTTGACAAGAAGGATCCCAAAAGATGTGGTACCCTCTGAAAACAACTTGAAAAGGTTCTTCATCAGTGCTTTGCCATCAAAAGTTGGTTTCTTCCTCAGAAGAGCCCAACCAAGAACATTGAGGGAAGTTAAAGACTTTGTAATTGAGACTGATGATGATCTAATTATTTCTAGAAAATTGAAAGGAAAAAATGGGAAGCAAAAAGGTCAAAGTTCAAATTTAGTCACCACTGATCCAATGTTCCAAAAAATGGCAAATGACCTAGTTGCTTTGAAGAAGTAGTTATGTCACAAATCACAATGAGGAATGCTCCAAGGAGACCAAATCCTCCTAATAGACCAATAATTTCTCCACCTCCTCGTAGGATTGCTCTTGAAGCACCACCATTCAATGCCATCTATGATAATAGGGAATCAAAAGAAGGAGACATTGAGGAAACTAAAGAAGAAAGCATGGATGACTATGAAAACTATCTTGAAATTGAAGAGGTTGGCATGCATAATGGCCTGATTGAATACATTGATGATGAGGAGGAAGGTGATGAATAAGCTCCAAGTTTTTCATGTGCTATTTTCACTTATGCATAATCCAAGAATGGTGTTTCAGCCTTAGCATTCTTGAATTGAGAGTAGGAAGAAAAAAGAATATATCTCTTCAAAGCCTCCACTAAACAAGATCATTATCAGGGATCACCATTACCACCTTCCATGGAATCGAGATAGAGAGAAATCAGATTCACCAGCTTTTGAGGATCACACTTTGTTGTGTCCAAGTAAGTTATCCGATTCTTCTCCCGACTCAAAAGCTATTAAGAGTAATTCTCTTCTAAATGCTAGTTCTGCAAGAACATCTAAATTTCAATCAAAGGCTACACCCCATCTCCTTCCAAGCCAATTGCTACATTTGAAAAGGAGAACCCAACACCAAAAGTAACAATGCATCTTCCATTTAAGTCCTCATCCACTGCTGAACTTCTTCATCATCTACTATAACTTCATTTGACTTTGTAAAGCATGCTAGCAAAACCAAAGTCCAAATTTCTCCTCGAAATTGAATACCTACAAACACATCCTACCCAATTTGATGATTCATCAAGTTAGTATGGGGTGGCAATCCTTCATCCCCAATCTCTATTTCTAAAGGATTACTTCTCATACCATCTACACCATCTTCTCAAAACATGCTAGCCCTCAAAGCCTCCACCACCAAAAGAGTTGAGCCTTTTTACCCGTCATTTCTCATCAAAGGTTTCCAAATGAAAAATTGCATCATATATTTTGGAGCCTTAGATAATGTGATGCCAAAAAATTTATAAATGCTCTTGACCTCACTTTGACTCAGGTAAATGACACATGCTACTCAAAAAAATCCAAAAAGTTCCATTGGTAGGAAGGATTAAGGATGCTCAGTTGCAGCTAGCCGATTACCCTAAGAATAAGATACTCCCGACCATTTTAGTGTCAAACATCCCAACATATTTTGGTACGCTATTGAGTAGAAGTTTTTTTAGAGATCTAGGTGGAGAAATAAAAATGGATTGGTCATTTATAACTATCTTAGTGAAAGGATAAATGAAGAAGTTGTTTCCAATTAGAAAAATGAAGTTCACAAAGAAGGAAGTATGATGATCCAAGAGCTGATATCCTTTTTCAAGATTATGGGTTTGGAAATTACCTCCTTACATCACGTAAGGAAGAGGAATTTCCACTTCTCATGGAGGAAGAAGAAGATCGAATCTAGACAATGGAGTTCGATGGAAGTCATTCCAGAGTAGGTTAAGAAGCTAGTGTAGTATTATACTCTCCCTCCAATGAGGTATATGTTTTTTCCTACAAGCTACAATTGACAATACAAATAATACAACATAGTATGAAGAATTTATCTTAGGAATGAATGCAACAGAGGACATAGGAATCAAGAAGTGAGATGCAAAGGTGATGCAGAGGTTGTGGTAAAGCAAGTCCGCAAAGAATATCAGGTGAAAAACCCCGCACTCAAGAACTATAGAAACAAAGTGTGGGACTATATTGAATCCTTTAATGCATTCTCCATTGAAGCTATCCCTAAGGAGTGGAATGAAAAGGATGATTCTCTACCAAAGTGTTAACTTCCTATTGACACCTCATCCTTCTTTTGAAAGGATAAAGTGACCATTGAGATGGTGTTGGACCTAACATACTAGACAATGCAAATCACTCGTAGGTCTTCAATGATGCCAATCATATCCCACCTTCTTAGAATAAATGGATAAATTCAATAATATTTTCTTTGAAGGAAGTGAAAACCCACACCATGAATCAATCCCCAAAGAAGAGAAGGAAGGAATTGAGGGAATTGATGAAGAGGGAGTAATCAAACTGAAAGGAAACAAAATCCCCAAAGGCCTAGTTTCTTTAGAAGACCTCTTTGATGCTAAGCATGACAGTTCATCCAAGAGAAAGAAAAATAGTCTTCTCGTGTCCATCTAATTTTGATCAAGAAAACATTAGCACTTCAAAGAATCCAAGGATGGTTAACATTGGTAAATGCTACTCACTAGAAGAGAAGAGAAAGTTTGTTGCTCTGCTAAAAAATTACTCAGATGTCCTAGCCTATTCCTATGATGAACTCAAATCTTTTCAGCCAAAGGAAATGCATCACTCCATTCCTTTGAAGCAAGGAGCTAATCCCTTCAAGTAAAAACAAAGGCCCTACAATCCAAAGATTTCTGATGTTATCAAAGAAGAGGTGACAAAGATGCTCAATGCTAGAATCATCTTCCCCATCCACCATTCAACATGGGTGGCTAACATTGTGCCAATAAGGAAGAAGAATGGGGAAATAAGGATTTGTGTAGACTTTTGAAATCTAAATTAGGCATCTCTCAAGGAAACTACCCTCTTCTAATCATGGATCATATTTTGCAAGTAGTCACTGGATCTGAAATGCTCTCTTTTCTTGATGGATTCTCAAGGTACAACCAAATCAAGGTGGTAGAAGAAGATTGCAACAAAAAAACCTTCACAACACCTTAGGGCACTTATGTTTACTGAGAAAAATGCCTTTCATCTTGATTAATGTTGGAGCCACTTTCCAGAGAGAAATGAACTTGGCCTTCAAAGATTTGAAATATTGCATTGTCATTTACCTTGATAACCTCACGATTTTTTCAAAGAGGAGGGAAGATCATATCTCGTCTATTTGGAGAAATTCCTTGCAAGGTGTAGAAAGCATGATATTTCTCTAAATCCAAAGAAGTGCATTTTTGGAGTCACGGAAGGTAAGTTGTTGGGACACATTGTGAACAAACATGGATCACACATTGATCCCGAGAGGATCGAGCTTATCCAAGCACTAGCCTTACTAACCAGCAATAAGGGAATTCATTCATTCTTTGGAAGGGTAAACTTCCTTCATCATTTTGTGCCCGAGTTTTTCCGAACCTGACTAAGCATATAACTTCCATGATGAAGCCTCAAGCAGGTTTCAAGTGGAATAAGGAAGGAAAAGAAGCATTTGGGAGATCAAGAAATCCATTACCAAAGCTCCAACTCTTGTATCTCTAGATTTCAACAAGGAGTTCATCACATATTGTTATGCATCGTAACATACACTATTTATTATCATTGTTCATAAAAATGATGAAGGTTTGGAAGCACCCATCACTTTCATGAGTTTTCCTTTGAGAATCATGAGCTAAAGTACAACCAATTGGAGAAACATGCCTACGCAGTGGTCAAAGTTGTTAAAAGTTTCAGATTCTACATTCTCAATTCCCATATAGTGGTGATGGTCCCTGGAAGTGCAATCAAGTCCATTTTGACTCAACAAGATCCTAGGGCTAAGAGAGGAAGTTGGATTACAAAGACCCAAGAGTATGACTTGGAGATTATACCCTCTAATATGGTAAGAGGAAATGGTATACCCTCTAATTTGGTAAGAGGAAATGGTTTGTGCAAGCTGATTGCTAAAGATGAAGCTCTCAAGGCTCAATAGGGAGAAAAAGATGGTGTTTGCTCAACCTATTCAGGAGACAGTCCACAGGTACTCTTTGTCACCACTACTGATGAGTGGTATGCTGATATTGCTTACTACCTCACTTATGGAGAATGCCCTCCTCATCTTGACTATAAACAAAGAAGGAAAATCAAGCTAAAGGAAGCCAAGTTTTTGATCTGGAATCATGCACTTTACAAGAGAGGCCTAGATGGTTGTTTCCTTAGGTGTGTAGATAAGGAGTAACAAGAAAAGTTGCTCAGGGCATATCATGATCAAGCTTGTGGTGGACATTTCTCAATAATGGTCACCGCACATAAGATCCTTAGAGGGAGATATTATTGGCCCTCCATCTTTGCAGACACTCAATATTGGGTTTCCAAATGCAAAGCATGCCAAAAATTTGTTGGAAAGACACAACTATCTCGCATTCCCACTCAAGCCTCGTGGTGATTGAAAAACCATTTCAACAATGGGGGATAGATTTTATTGGTGTTCGTAATCCACATTCTAGTGCAAGGCATACTTATTTACTCACCGCAACCGATTACTTCACTAAATGGGTGGAAGCCATCCCGACCAAACAAGCCATCTCTGAAATAGTCTACAACTTCATCAAGGAGAATATCATTGTTCATTTTGGAATACCACAGAGAATATTTTTGTAGAAAATGCCACCTATTTCTCTTCTAAGAGCTCACAGATTTTTGTTATGGCTTTGGAATCTCACTATCCCACTCTTTTCTACTACTACCCATAGGGAAATGGGCAAGCTGAGTCAAGTAACAAGAACATTATGACCATTGTTCATAAGTTGGTAGATGAGAATCAAAGGAACTGGCACAAGAAGTTATATGATGCATTGTGGGCTGATAGGATCACTCCTAAGAAGGCAATAGGTATGTCACCTTTCCAAATGTTTTATGGAGTTGAGGCAGAGATTCCCCTCACAATTGAGATGCCAGCTCTCAAGTTGTTGTAAGAAATAGAAGATGGTCAATACAAAGACTCCATTGACAAGAGGATCCTCTTCCTGGAGAAGTTGGAAGAAAGTAGATGCCAAGTGGTGGATAGAATTAAGGAGCATCAGTTGAAAGTGAAGAAGATATTTGAAAAGAGGGAAAAGGTAGGAGAATTCAAGGTTACAGACTTTGTCTTGCTATGGGACAAGAGAAGAGAATGAAAGGGCAGCCATGGAAAGTTTGATTCATTATGGCTAGGCCCATTCCAAATTCATGGAGCTTGTGGTGAGAATGTTTTTCTCCTCTCATAGTTGGATGGAATACCATTGGAATTTCCTCAAAGTGGGAAATACTTAAAATTGTATCATCAAGTAAAGTGGGTTGTCCCCACCTTGTACCATAGGTGATTTTGTAGGTGTGTTTTTCCCTTTTACATTGTGTGTGGTTTTGGTTTAGTTTTGTTTTGTTTTTGTTGTGTGTGGTTTGGCTTGTGTGTTTCCTCCTTATTCCATTCTTTCTCGGAATTATACATGAATCTGCAAGGCCCAATGGATAAGGCACTGGTCAATGTTATAAGGTTTATTTTTTTGAGATTTTGGATCCTCATACCATGTCTTCGTCATGCTCAGTCCATGCCATGTCCCCAAGCTAGAGCCAATTGTTGTCTCCCGAAAACCACTTTTCATTTTCCAAGTTAAATTCAAAATTTCAAGCTCTCGCCCTCTTAAAAGTATTTAAGCCAAGTTGAAGGTTTGAAGAAATAGCAAAATTCATGCCCTAGTGTTGTTTAAACCTCTGTTTTGCTCATTTTGAGAAATTCTCCATCTCCTGGTCTGTGCACGTAATATCCTCTTTACAATATATTTTTTATTGAAATTGTTCGATTGTTCTATGGTCTAGGTCACAAATCATTGTTTTGCCTCCATGCCTCTAGCTCGTGAAGGAAATTCAAAATTGGACTCAAAATGATGAAGTTTTCTTCCTTTATGTATTTTTCCACAGTTGGGAAAGATGGGCATTTTCTTCCTATCAATTTTCGGCCCCATCATCCACAAAAGTCATGGACATACCTAATCGGAAGAGGGTCGGCAAGAAATTTGTCTTTTTGAACCTCTTTGTAAAAAAGGTGAAAAGTTAAAAAGTGACCCATGGCCCGATCAGGCTATAAAGGTAAAAGTCAAATTTTGAGCCCACATAAAAATTAAAAGTTGAAGCCCACAGAAAAGTCAAAGTTGAAGCCCATAGGGAAAAAGTCAAAGTTGAAGCCTGCAGGAAAAATTCAAAGTTGAAGCATGCAGGAAAAGTCAAAGGTGAAGCCCGCTGTTGAAAAGTCAAAGCAAATGAGCGGGCCATCGGGGCACTTTTGGAAATTTAACCAAATTCCCAAAAGTGAAGTAAAAGTTCTAGAATGCTCCATAACTCGCAAGGTGTCGCGGGCTCGCCATTGAAAATTCAAAGCGGAGGAGTGGAATGGCGGAGAAATTTGAGTTTTTGAGCCTTTTTCCAAAAAGGTTAAAATGTTGAGAAAAGGGTTACGACCCCATTTCTAGTGAAAATGTGCCACGTGCCTAAGGAGAAAATTCAAAGCGGGAGTGTGGGCCAATTTGTTCCAAATTACCAAATCTCTAAAAAATTGTAAAACGCAAAGGGATTTCCCCACCCACTCCAATCTCTTTCTACCACGTGGATGGCCCAATTTCAAAGTTATAAGAGAAAATCAAATGTAACGTATCACGCTGCTCATGTTGTAGATTTGGTTTTAACTCGCTATGAGAATTTTCTTCGCAATGGAGGAATTTGAAGAGGCGTAAATGATTTGTAAAGTTATATCCATTTTGGCAAAGGATATAATGGCTCCTCGCAGTCATTCCAAAAGGTTAACGATTGATTTCAAAAATCCCAGAGTGCTCTGCAGTGTCATCTATTTCCCCTTCTCCTTAGAATTTCTCAAAGCTCTGTACAAAATTTTCCTTAGTTTTAATAATAAAAGAATGAATTTTCACCTCTTTGATTGAGGGATTGATTGGTACCTTGCGACTAATGAATTTCTTTGGTCTTGTAGCTTCTCTTTCGGATTTGTTTTTCTTCTAACTATAAATGCATGTAAACGGAATTTCTAATTAATGTGTGTGGGCATATGATATTCTACTCACAACATTAGTTTTCTCCTACCTCCATTTCCACTCCCCTTCCCCTTTCCAAGACAAAGTTTCTTCTCTAGTGAGACATTGCTAGCTTTTCCACGAGGTCGGTGGAGTGCCTCTGGGCTGGATCTATGGTCGAAAGGCCACCATTGAAATCCACCTTTATGAATGCACCTACATAAGCTACACCATTCAAGTAGAGTGACTTAGATTCCCGTAGGGTTGGCTTGAAACCCACCAATTTGTCCACAAGACAAATTTTCTCACCAACAAAATGGAATTTGTGTTCAATGAAAGGTTACAAAATCTATGGAATGGGGTAACAACACTAAAGAAACCCCAAATCTTTGTGCAAAACCAATCAATGGACCATTAGTTAAGAAGTAAACAAGGATTCTTGCTTTGCATGCATTTGTTTGAAACAAGAAAACAAAATTAATAAATATAATTACCCTATATTCTTGAAAGCTTAAATAATCGAGCCTAATAAGGATCTAAGCATTCGATTTGTGCTTAAGAGAATGTGATCTCACAATTATTTTCTTCAAGGCCAATGCTTCTTCCCATTTACTCTATGGGTGTGATGTGTTGCAAAGGATAAAGAAATAACTCAATAAGATGAAATAAACTCATAATCCTAGCAATAATATTATAATTTATGTTAGAGGAAGAAGTGTTCTTTCAAATGAGAGGAGGGGTAGTGGGCTATTTATAGTTTTCCATTTGGTAAAGTGGAGGAATTTGGGTGCATGTGGGACAAATAGAAAAAAAAAAAACACCTTTAGCAAGTCAAAGTAATATTTGACTAGGTTTAGAAGAGATTGACCATGGTTAAGACTAGTTAACCATGTTTAGAGAGTAATTAGGATTTTGAGAGGGTTCTGAGAGGTCTAATCAATCCAATGGAATGGATTGATAGTCTAGGAGGCTAGTAGAAGTAGCTTAGAAAGGAATTGGAAGAGGACCTAGCCAATAAGAGGCTATATTAGCCTATTTAATTGGTTTATAAGAGGAATACGACCAAAAGGGGGTCAAGAAAGGGGGTTAGATAGGTCTAATTGACGGTATGTCATCAATTTGCAGGAGGAGAATAATTAGTGCAATATTAAGAATAATAGTGCTTTGATCAAACTACAAGTGTCTACATTTTCCCCTCTTTGAGGTGATGTAAGCTACGTTACTTCAAATAAAGTAGACACCTATAACCAAGTAGAAATTTTTTGAAGGGGTAGAAGAAAAATTAATTAGCTAAAGGGATGCCCCCTTAAGTGTCGATGGGGTGATAGAAGAACTTGATCGATGATCGAAAAGAGAACAGAATGAGAAAAGTGTGAAGAGAAGATTAGAGAATAACAAGAAAGAGGGATATTGAGCTATCCACAAACCAAGTGTAAACAATTTTTATCATCATTTCACTAAGCATCCTCATCATCAGCCTTTATTAAAATGCAAGCATATAATGGAAGCGTAAAATGACATGAAAATCCAAGATACAAAACAACTGTCCATTTCTAAAATAACAACTCCATGCAATATACAAACATGTAATGCAATACGAGAAGTAAAAAAACTCATTTAACAGGGAAATAAGTACAATTACACACACTCAAACCAACAACGTTTAAGATAGTTGCAAAAATAATTTGTTATTGAGATGTAGTCCCAAATGTTCTAATAAATGACAAGGGTTTAAAATGATGCCCCAAGAAATTTTTATATGTAAGGGAAAAGATGGAGGACACTTGGGTCCAATGGAAAAGTGATGTGCACAATGAAAATAGTACCAGGAAACTGATAGTGCCCCAGTATAGATGAAGTAAGTAGTGTAGCTTTGTAAAATGATTGTAGAGTTAGGTGATCTACAAGTCATTGTTTCAAAACATGTGAAAACATTAGCAAGATATGAGATGAGTGTCATGTGAGAGACACAGATTTCAGCTGTAAATGAGTTGATTACCAATTTTAGTCCATTTTTGAAGTTTTACGATGTTTTTGGCTTTTTGAATGGTTTTATAATTTTTAAATTTTTGATCAAAAATTTACATAAGAGATCAAAGATCTCCTAAAATGCATGTGCAATTTCCGATGGTGAAGGCAAGGGTGTCATGTAGTGAACAAATGCCTTGGCAAGAAGAATTACAAGCAACAATAATTATTTTATAAAAATAATCATCGTGACGGGAAAAAGAAAAGAAAAATAGAAGAGAAATGATAGAAAACTATCATTTGGAATATTCAAATCATTCCAAGGTGAAGAACTAACCACAGGATGGTACTGAGTGCTTTAGCATGTAAAATTTAGTAAAAATAATTATTTAAATACAAAAACAATCATTTTAGCAAGTAGAAGAAGGGTTAGGGTGATTACGACGGAGAAAACATGCCCCAATGGCATTGTGACAACTTAATATAGCCACCCCTGGGTAAAACAATCAAGACCATTTCATTTGTACTCGAGCTCTTGTATTTTTTACCATGAGCAAGAGCAATAGCCCCGGAGTGAGATGGTGAGACTACGAGCAGATGGAGACAAGCGAGATCACATCCGAGAGTTTCTTTGGGACCCAATGGATGGACCTTACATGAAGCCCTATCTCTCGTTTGTCAATTTTACATTTAATGCATTTTTCATCCTTTTTAGGTAGTTTTTAACATTTTCATCGTATGTGTGTGCACGTATGCATTGATTTAATGGATGCATGCATGTGCATGAGTCAAGAAATATGGGTATGCATATGTATACATGTTGAAAAATAGGTACGTGCCCGTGTATTCGTAAAAAGAGACGGCACTCGTCTTTGGGGTCGAAAACAAGGATGCACATGTGTGAATATCGAGGGTGAATGTATGTGTCATGTTGGAGGCACATGTGTTGGGGTAGGGTAGAAAGAATAGGAAGAATAGAGGGGGAGTGTACACATCGGTATGACGTATATGCGTCGAAGAAGAGGTGTATGCATGTTAGGCATGCATGTGCCGAGATGACAGACGCGCAACTATCGAAGTGGAGGTACACATGCCGGGAGAGAAGGGATTTTGTCCCTACAACCAAAATAGCTAAGTATAGATGAAAAATAGACTAGATGGTTCGTAGGAGAAGGAAAAATTTAGTATACTAGATGAATGATGGAAGAATTAGATAGAAATTTTGATAGGAGTGGGTAGAAAATTAGATCCTAATACGTGTCCCTTTATTTGACAGAGGATACTTCCCATTCTCATACTCACGAGAGGTATAGTTAGGCTGGTGGCGATAGAGGTGCGGTTAATGAGGATGATAGGAGGATATTGGATATCCTTTTATACATCACAGATTGGCCTACGTGGTTGATATGCCACAGACACCTGGATCATGGCTTCTTGACACCATATCTAAGAGGTGGCACAACAAGAGTCGTGTTTATGGCTCTTGACCGGTGAGATCACTATTACACTAGAGGAAGTATGGTGTATCCTACGGGTCCCTATCCAGGTCAACTTATCCAATATACTCATCACCACTGACATTGATTAGTGTGTCCTTGAGCTATTTGGTTTCCCGATGATACCATGTCGCAGATGACTATTAGATTGTCATGCTGCATTGAGGACCCAGAGCTTGATCGTGTGGTAGTCTACATGATGGCCTTTGTCAGTGGAGTTTTACTCCTTGACAAGACCAGGTGCTTCATTTCCACTTGGTCTCCTTGGAGTGATACGAGGTTTGATTGATGGGGAGACATATTGCTTTGGGGTTAGTGCATTCTAGCACACTTATACTGGGACCTCCATTTGATCACCTACTACCATCAGAAGATGGTAGGACCAGCCAGATTACTACAAATTTGGGTGTGGGACCACATTGCTATTGGTCACCCCTTAGGTGTTTTGAGAGTTTGGGCTCCAGAGGAGCCTTCTACTATGCACTAGGGTTTTGATTGGAGACAATGTGCGGCCTCACATGGGAGATGTCTACCACTACCGCCATGAGTTGGATGAGCTATAACAGGCTGCCATGATATGGAGGCCTTATAGACATTTCCAGTGGCGAGAGGATGGTCTAGAGCTCAGACCATAACTATTAAGCATTTTATGATGGGCACCCACAGCTATATATGGGATATTTATAGAGTGGACAGTGCAAAGGCAGCTTGGTATTACCTAGGATGTACCAGGCTAGATATGTGGTATGCTTATAGGGCCGAGAGACTATTTTAATATGGAGCCATATATCCCGGGGTAGGGCCTTGACTAGTTTTTTACAGTGGTACTAGTTATGTGGGTACTCATGAGACAAATCATGTATCCGGGTTGTACGCGGAGTATGCCCCTAGTACCATGGAGTGATCCCATGTCGCTTGATCATACCTAGAGTATACTACGAGGCAGGAGTGAGGGCACCCCATGGAGCCTCTTAGTGGTGACGAGGGTGGAATCGGTGGAGGTGATGATAGTGATGATGATGATGATCCATTTGATGGACAATGTCATGTTGGGGGAGGGGGACAGGGTCCTCCATTACAACAACCTTAGAGATAGGGACCCTAACTTTGGTAGAGACAGCACCTAGGGCACCAAACATAGAGTTTCCTCTAAAGCATTCCAACAGGGATATATTTCCCTTTACAATAGGTACTTCTAGAGTAGGGTTTTCCACCTCATGCTCTGTGAGAGGGTGGTGGTGATGGTGGGTAGTTGGTTTCTCTTCAGCAATGATTACATGTGGTGATATCCATACAATTATAGGTAGTTGGTGAGAGAGATGATGCCAGTGCACATGTATAGTCCTTTACAAAGCAAAGTGGGACCAACCCCGTGCTCATGTATAGGTTTTGATAGGCCGAGAGGGATCGGGCCGAGCAGCACGAGCCACTCAGGGTAGGGATGTTGCAGCCTTACAAGCACTAAATTAGCAAGTTGGTAGGATATGGGGCTCAAATACCAAGTCTCTTTACATTAGTCACGAGACTCAGTGCAAATGTTTTTCACATAGAGGGGTTGTACGATGGAAAATGACAAGCGAGAATGGGAATCTACAAGTACCCTTTCCTTGTACCTAACCTCCCAAGGTCGTGTCGAGATAGCCGGTGAATGTTGAATTCAATGGATATGGACAAGCTAATAGGGTAATCTTAAATCTTCAATGTGCAATAATGGAATATGTGAATCTAAGGCGAAGAAGGCCCTCCTAACTTGAATTGGTGTAATGGCTCATTTGGATATAATGGTTGTTGAGGCTCCAATCAATGTCAAGCTCTGCTTTGAGATCCTATTTCTTAGTTATTGGATACGTGGGAAATGCCCTATGGAAGCTTCATATATATCTCCGCACAAGGTCATAAAATGGTGATGGGTGATTTTATAGTTAGCTATGGATGATGTTCTAGTCTAGCCTAGAAAATATTAGATTGATTAGCCTCTATGTTTAATACGAAGAACTGTATTATAATATCTCGGCGGAAGTGGTGATGATCTAAATACTAGTGTTTGCGTAAGCCGGTGTCAATACTTAATTGATTTGTAGGCCCGTTGAGTTGTGGGACTTGGGGATCACAACCGTGAGTGCATGGTTATTGTGGACCTATTATGGTCATGTGAAGAATCAATCCCTTCTCCCAACTATCCAAGAATCGTATGCCTTTTCAAATTTCTACGTTTAGAACTAGAAGTTGTATGATTTTCTCTCGAGTACCTAACAAGTGTTCAGTAACTTGAATGCATAGGCCAAGATCTATGTCAATGAGGATGTCTCTTGCGTCGGGTTATGGAACCAATAGGATCGCAACCAAATTTTTCTCTCATTCGAATCCTTGCACGATCATTCGGATGTTTTATCAAGGCAATCTATAGTTTGGATGGTTTGACCGAATGTGTAAGCTTTGTCATATTCGATGTTTAATCCTCTTAGTTTCTCGCTAATTTCTTGTAAGTTTTCTATTGCTTGAAATACTTGTATCCTAAGGTCTTGATCTATATCAATTAATGTCGTGGGTAGATTTGGCTAAGGTACTATGGGTTTAAATATATACTCTCTAGGCTCTCTAAGTCCTATGATTGTCATACAAAATGATTCAACTTTTAACTAAAATTAATAAACCGATTACGAAATATATATTTACACTATGCAAGCATTATTCTATTTTTGTATTTTGATGACGTATTTTAATGACATTGAGAGCAGCAGCTACTCTAGTATATCTATAAAATGAACAACTAAAATAATAAAATAAAAACAAGCAACGTAGCTCGGTATGGCTATTTTCTTGTGCGATTGTGATTTTATCCTAAATATCTAAGTAGCTATATATTTTGAATTGAAAGGCTCTCGATCCTACCTTAAAGTAAGGAATGAATCACAATTTCTTAGAAACTATCAATCCCCACAACTTCCTGGTGATATTGAGAGTGAACTCTTAACTGAAATGAAATAATTCACTACTCTATTTGATATGTCATAACTAAAAATTTGATAGCTCAAACCTGGCATTTACAGAATAGTGGTAAATCTAGTTGTGTGTGATTTTTTCCCCTCAGTGTGATCTCCTCATCCTTTGTGTCCTCATGAATCTATAAAGTGTGTATATGATCGTATCAATAGAGGATGGTATTTGAAAATGGCAGATTTGGATATAGACCGAATACAATGCGAGTAGGAGAGAGATAGCGCAAGTGAACATAGGTTGACTATATAATTCCTAGTGGGATTTATTGTGGGAATACAACACAAGTGTATTGAGAGTTTCAGAAATTATCCTTGTGACAAAACAAAACCTGCAACTTTAATGGATTCTAGTCTAGAAATGAAGCTATTCTATGCTAAACTGATTTGTATGGAGCAAGCAATGGAATAAGACTGAAACAAGAAGATTATATGACCTCTAAAACACCAACAATGGAAGCAAAAACATGAAATTAGTAGAATTCTAAGCAAGAAATTGAAAGACTGAATAAGAGAATTGAGAAGATGAGGGGCCATTTGCTTGAAAACAAGCTGGCTATTTATAACCAATGCATTTACCAGAGGGTAACTCCCATTTGATCTCTTTTACTATAAACAAAGGAAAAACACTATTCATAAGGAGCAAAAAACATTAATGCAAGCCAAAGTGGTTGAAGAAAGCATGTAAAACTCAAGATTTACATTTGACGTGATCATCGGAGGAATCTTGAAAACGCGAACAAAACCACCACCACCTGTGTAGGGCGCGGTTCACACTTGAAGACAAAAATACAAGAAGAAGGGGAAAAGGGAAAAAAAAGCGCGTGGAGGCTAAGCGGGGCATGTGAGATACGAGTGTATACTTGGCGAGGTTTTCTAGATTCCAAACACCTTGCAAGGAGACTTGTATAATCATTGGGGTATGTGTAACATCATTCCAGGTGGTGCAATACCCTATAATTTTGGGTACGTACTGGGGACCACACCTGAGCACACACACGGGGTTTTATTATTCAAAGGGATCAAGCCTAAGCCCATGTACATACCATTACGGTGGATAGAGATCAAGAGGTTTCTGCCACACGATAGGCCCATGTTGATAGAGGCCAACTGTTAGGAGAGTGAGACAACTCGCTGTTCGAGAATCCAGTGATTTTGGTGATGCCGATGTGATTTAAGATGTTATGAGGGCTACGGCGGTGAGGCCCTATATTATAAGACTTCCTATTTCAGATCAGTCCTAACAAAGTAGTGAGTGGCACATTTTGAGCAGCTTAGGTGTTAGTACGACAAGCTCCCGGTCACGGTGGTCGGGTTGTTCGCTTAGATCAATCCAACAAATAGTCCCAAAGTAGCCGGCTAGACAACAACCATCCAAACAATAGGGTAGTACCCTCTGTGCCATCCCATCACAGCCACCACTCTTCCATCCCCGGGACATGGACCTAGGATCCCTAGAGAGGGGGCACAAGCTATGGTTTATTTCCTCATTTTACTTTTTGTACATGGATGTATTGTATGTATACATGCCTCTTATGAAGGCTGATTTTGATCGATGTATGTGCCATTATTTTGATGATGCCTCTTGATGAAGGCACATGTTTTGATGCATGCCCTTTTTAGATGGCATATTGTATCGATGATGTATACCTAATTTTGAGCCAGACATTTATACATGTATTATTTAGACATTCGATGATGATTTTGTTATGTCATGCTTTGATTATGCCCTTATGATGATGATTTATGTTCTATAGATGATTGTATCATGATGTATGCTCTTTCTCTTATGTATGTGACATACTTTATCTTTAGAGATGTTTATGTTTCATGTTTTGTGCATTGATGATATATCCATAGATAGTATCATATGTTTTGGATTTTATGGGATGTTTCTGATTTCTATTCTAGCACTTGGGATGATACTAGATGATATTAGCGTGGGGGGATAGATTTTTGATTATGCAAACCCCTCTTTCCCCATTGATGATATGATATGTGATGATTAGCTTAGTATACATGCATGATGTAAAACTTAGTATTTTTGTATATATGATATATCAGATGATTTTTATATGTGATGAAATGGTAGATGATAGATGTGATAACAAATGGATTGCACATAAAACACAAAGAAAGTAACAAGACTAAACAAACATACACACTAAACAAAATACAATCATAAATGAACCCAAGCAAACTTTAATAATACACTAAATTGACATTCAAAAATGAATCCCAAAAAGGTGCACACAAGCTACGAATGAACCTAATGTTATATACATAATTAAATCAAATAAGATCAACATATGATAAAATAAATGAATCACCACATCACATGAAAAAGTACTCTCAATCAAAACTATACAAACTAACAACTAAAAGTAATTAAATTATTACCTTGTTTTTGTGGGACAACATTGATATATTTTCTAATGTTTTTGGGTTATCTAGAAAGATAAATTTTCAAGGCTATCGTTCACGTTGTTTTCAAGGTTTTTCCTAAAACAATTTTTGTCACATGGGCGTAGCTTTGTCCCTAGAAGGGGGATTTTCTAAATGTTTAGGTTTTGGTGTACCTTTTTCTAAATGTTTTTGTATTTTCTAAGGTCATGTTCTAAAAGTAATGTACAAGGACAAAGAAGTGTGGATGCCCCCAATGTGATGTGGGAATATACAAAGGGTAGAATGCCACACACATATGTACAAGAAAGTGGAATGTGAAGGTGCCCCCAACGTTAGATGGGAATATACAAAAGGCACATCCTTCACACAAATATGAGAGAAAATAAGCCAGATCATGACTCGGCAAAGATGGATTCGGTAGGGTTCCTAGACCTAGCAAAGGAAGTTATATCTAGAAAGTAGTGAGGGTTACCCATCCTGATGCAAGAGTGACTTGTGACCGAAGAATCCTCTTTAAGTGTCGGAGACTGGTTTTCACCAAAGACCTGCCCACTGTGCCACAATTGTGTGGTTTTCACATGTGGATGACCTACTTTTCTTATGTTTTTGTTTTTCTTGTTTTTTCTTTGTTTTTATATTTTTAGTTCTTATCTGATATTCTCATCATACTTAATTATAGAACCATTTTAGGCACATAGCATTCATAGGCTTTGGAAGCTCTTCACCATCCGAGTATGCAATTTTATATGCTCCTGATCCATACTTGGCAACCACCACATAAGGTCCTAGCCAGTTGGCCTCAAACTTACCTTTCTTTTCTCTAGTCTTTGATGATATTCTTCTTATTTTCTTTCAACACTAGATCACCTACATCAAACTCATGATGAATTATCCTTTTGTTATACCCTCTTGACACTCTATTTAGATAGAATTTTAGGTGATTGAGTGCTCGATACGCTTCTCATCCAATAGCTCTAGCTCTGCCAGCCGAGATACTCTATAGTCTTCATCTTTATCAAGATAGTCCCGGAGAGATATCCTCAGGGAAGGAAGCTCCACTTCTAAGGGTATGATGGCTTCAATTCCATAGACTAGTGAGTATGGGGTTGCACTAGTAGGAGTGCGGATGGAATTTTGATAGGCCCAGAGGGCAGGATGTATTTGTAAGTGCCAATTACAGCTAGTCTTACTTACCATTTTCTCCATGATTCATATAAGGGTTTTATTGGTAGCTTGGATTGTCCATTACCTTGGGGGTAATAGGGGTAGACCACTTGAGTTGAATATGGAAATGTTGACATAATGTCTTAACCATTTTGTTTTTGAAGGATTTACCATTATCAGTGACAATGCTGAGGGGATACCATAATGGCATATGAGATGGTTCATAATGAATTTAGAAATTTGCACACTGGTGACGTAAGTAAGAGGCACAACCTCTACCCATTTGGTAAAATAATCGGTGGCAATGATAATGTGGGTGTGGCCATCTGAAGAAGAAGGATGGATATTCCCTGAGATCCAAACCCCACTTTTAAAATGGCTAAGGCATAGCGATAGCTTGCAAAGTCTGTGTTGGTGCATGTATTAAGCTCCCATACTTTTGGCATAGCTCACATTTCTTTATAAAATTATAGCGAGTTTGATTCCATGGTAGTCCAATAATAGCCTACTCTTAATAACTTCTTTTCCAAGACCATACCACTAGTGTGCACTCCACAAATACCACCGTGTACTTCCTTAATAGTGTGGATTGAATCAATAACATCCAAACAACGAAGCATATTCCCGTCATAGCCATGACGATAGAGGGTGCCTCTTAGGAGGGTATAACGGGATATACGGAAGATAAGGGATTTCTTCTTAGAATGGGTAATGTCTAGGGAAATGTGCCATCTTGTAGGTATCGAGAAGATAGGGTCATACCAGGGGGATAATGGACCAACAATTTCACATGCCAAACACGACTCTGACATGTCATATGTAGGTGTTTGTAAATGATCTGTGAAGAAAGGCATCTTACTTTCTTGAGGTGGAATGTGTAACAATGATCTAATCGTAGCCATAACATCTATTGATCTATTATCCAACCTTCACTTTTGTTAAAATATGATCTGTAAATTATTCCTTCAAGGTTTCGACCATTTTCTTGTATGGAATGAGATTCTCATCCTTAACCTTATACTCATCATTAACTTGTTTAATGATAAGTTGGGAGTCTCCAATGACTCACAATGTCTAATATTCCAAGTAATAGCTAGCTTGAGGCCAGCAATGAGTGCCTCATATTCCACAATATTGTTAGTGTAGGGGAACCCCAAATGGAATGCTCTTGGGATAACCTCACAGGTGGGAGTGAATAGCACTATTCATGCCCCCGATCCATGGAAGGTGAATGATCTTGTAGACACTAAAATTAGGTCACACTCCCCTTTGGTCCCTCGACGAATAAGCACCTTTCATCACATTCACCTATCTCGTGGCCCCCTTCACCCCATTAATATTAATTTAATTAAATTAATTCATTATCCTCACCATATTTATTATTTAAATATCTTAATTTAAATAATATCCACACATACACCTCACTTAGACACCTCATCAAGCCAACTCAACCTAAGACCTATTCTTAGTAAGTTGCCATAACTAACTAAGACTTACCCAAACCCTAAAAATCAATGCCTACATTCTCTCTAACCACATTCCCACATGCTTACAAGAAGCTTCCAATCTAATCTATGGGTTAATGACACGAGATCCGAGAAAATCAAGAGGATCTCCCTAGTTTAGTAAACCTAGGAAATCCCACCTTGACCGACGCCGGTTACCCTAACCGTCGCCGGTTAAGCTGGAACCGCCGTCGGTTACCCTTTTAACCCCCAAAACAACCTTATTTTCAAGGTTGGCAAAATATTGGAAAAAGTTGGTGAAAACATTGAGATCTTCCTAAGAGATATCACATCTTCTGAGATCAAATTCCAGCGAGAGCACGCGTGCAAGGAAAGAGATCAAGCATTTTCTCCTGCACAGCCACCCCAACAATGATCTGATCTAACCAAGCAAAGAGGAATGCACATACAGCCCATGTAGAAGCTCTCCTATAATTTTAGATCACTTGCAGCCTTCAACCTCTCACCAAGCACCTCCATCCCTCACTCACAGGCATCCAGGACCAGAATCCAAGTAAGTAAAACATTCTACTTCTCTAGTTCACTTCATTTTATCACTATATTATCACCTATTGTTTACCTAGCCATCCATTGACCTCCTTCAACATTCCCCCTCCATATACCCATTAAAACCTCACCAAATCCCTCCCAAATCACCCAATACCTCATCCCGACCAACCAAAATCCTTTGTGCAATCGCAAAGGAGACCCAAAACCCATTTTGTGGCATTCCTGAACTCCACAAGAATCGACATCGGTTATATCTAACCGTCATCGGTCACCCCGAATCGGCATCGCCTTCAGTATTTACCCATACAACTCGGAATAGTGATCTAACCACCTAATTCCACCTCAACCCCTTAATCACCTGTGACCTACCTGAGACTTCTGTTAGACCTACAGAGACCTAGAACCAACTATTTGACCTTCGGATCCTACTCTAGCCTAGCCTTTGTTAGATTAGATATTTCTTATTGTGTTTTAAGTGAGATACCTAAATCATTTCGAATTATAATAGGATTTACTTTATTTACTTGTATTAAATTGTTTAAAATAGTGGATTGACACCATCTAAGAAGTATCACACTTCCCGGATCTAGCACACGCTAGGCGCCTCACTTGCATATAATGTTTAACTTTTTTTGGTGGTCTTGCTTTTCATTACAGGTAGTTCCTCCTAGCCAAAAGGAAGCTCTCACAACCAGCTTGTGGATTCGAAGTCATACGCATGCAACAACCCATCAACCAACATTAAAATAGGTATTCCTCCTACACCTACTACCATATCTCTGTTTCATTAATACTTGAAACGTCTAAGAATCAAAGGAAAACAT
This sequence comes from Taxus wallichiana var. yunnanensis, assembly GCA_018340775.1. Taxonomy (NCBI): domain Eukaryota; kingdom Viridiplantae; phylum Streptophyta; class Pinopsida; order Cupressales; family Taxaceae; genus Taxus; species Taxus wallichiana. The sequence goes on along the minus strand of CM031236.1, from coordinate 76,138 downwards.
TTTGGCATGCCGGTGGGACCCATCTAGGGTTCCTTGCATTTCATTCATTCCTAGGAAAATTTGTGTGTTTGTTTCCCTTCTGAAAAGCATACACACTAATTTTCTTCCTTAGTAACCCACCTTTTCTTTCTATTTTCTCTAAAGGAAACCTTTCTTTACATTTTCTACATTATAGTGAAAGAGCATCCCTCTTCCTCTTCATCTTATTGTGTCATCCAACTTCACACTTCAATTTGGGCTTAAAAATAAGTGCATTGCATTCTAATTTATCGCATTAGCTCACATTAATTACGGGAAACCTATACACTGGAAGTCATGACCAGCTGATGGTTGACAAACGAACCATAGAAAGCACTTTCTTTCTCTTTCTCTCTCTCTGAGTCTTACCAAACCTCACAAAAATTGAAAATACACACATTCTTAAACAACATCTTACTTGGAAGAAGTTGTAGGTGATCACACGATCACGGCACAGTGGGCACCCAGCTCACTGCTATGTTGAGTCATACTTCAGAGCGAGGCCCGCCCCACCATAACATACCTGAAACCTCACCTTTTAGATCTCCTTCTTCGTAGGAAGCCATCCTCACCAAAAAAATTCTATTTCATAATTCATGTGTTAGTCCTTAAATAGCATAAGATAAAAAAACATAATAGAAAAGGCACTCCTAGGATCGCATTTTTCTTAGTGTTTCTGCTTGGCTTGCATTTTGAGGTGAGAGATCATGTTCTTCATTTTTCTTGTTCATCCTTACACACTCCTCATCATAGCTGGTGTATTCCGGCTTCACCTGAGTGTGCCTGGCCATATCATCATCATTCTCAGAATTCTGGGTCTGATTCTACATCAGATTTTAATTCACAACCACTTTTCTTTCATCACTATTTCAATTTCACAGTAACCATTGTCGGTTACCCTCTGACCGTCGTCGGTTATACCCAACCGACATCGGTTCTAGGTCCTTTTATTAACCTACCCAAAAGGACATTTTATTCATTTTCTTCCACTTTTCACAATCCCTGTCACTACCATCATTCCCATTGACATTGTAAAACACCATCAGATTTGGCATACCTATCAGATTCAACTTTCTACCTAGTTTTTCACTCCTTTGACCATTTTCTACAAAGTGACCGGAAATGGTTACCCCTAACCAGTAGCGGGTTTTCCCAAACCAACATCGGTTAACTTGTTTCACTTTCCAACCTAAATTTGGTACCAAATACACTTTTTACCATCGATTCACTGTTCTGCTATTTTTCTATGTCATTTACAGAGAGAAATAACCTTACGATCGATATTGGTTCACATGGTGCTGACCCAAAACAAGCAAGCACACTCGTATTTCATGCCAGTTGTTAACCACTCCCACCTAGTCCTTCACCACCTTCCATTTTATCACCAGCCATGGATCCCATCCAACCTATCACTATCACTACAGGAGATGAGGAGTTTGCATGACTCCTTGACCAAAACCCTACCGCTTTGCAATTTTACCTTTCCCACTCATCCACTCAAGATGCCTTGGGTCAATTGATATACGGCATGCCCGTATCTATCCCCCCAACTCTCACTCCCACTCCTGCATCGGCTCCATCTGGCTCTGTGTTGCCCGCATCTACCTTACCCCCAATCGTTTCACAGCTAGGTCTTATACCCGCTATGACTGCCACGTCTGCCACCTCCGTGGCACCGTCACATCCACCATACCCTCGATAACTACCCAAAACACAACCTCATCTCGCCCCTAATGTCTCACACATACCCGTAGCTACACTACCACCTCCCATGTCGGTGACCCCTACCCCTTTTTAGAATGTGGTCCTTTCCATTCCATAATCATTAGCCCCATTACCACTAGGGTTACCACGACCCTTCCACCTCCATATACATACTATCAACCACCTCTCATTTCATCCATTATTCACTCTGGGTACGTACCTCTTGTTTCACTACCTTCTTCTCAATCAACCAACATGGCAGCACCATACACTGGAGTGCCACCCTCGTTATATGCCCAAAACCAACCCCCTCATGCTACAGGAGGCACCCAATCATCGCAACCTACCAATGACCTAATCAAATTAATGTTGGACAAGATGCAGACATTGGAGGCATCGGTTTCTAGCTCCCACAACACTCTCACCTACGACGAGATTTACAATGAACCCATCCACCCATCCATTCCTATCCACCCATATCCCATGCATTAGGAAATGCCTAAATTCAATCATTTTAATAGCAAAGAAGACCCGCAGTAGCATTTGTGGTCATTCAAACATGGGTGTTATCGATTGCTCACGATGATGCCTTGCTCTTGAGAAATTTTCCCATGTCTCTAACTAAACCTGCATTAGTTTGGTATAGTTGGTTACCTAGACACTCTATATTCTCATTCAATCGGTAGCCCAAGCCTTCTTGGATCATTTCTTTATTAATATCATCGGAAGGTTATCATGACTCGACCTATACTCCACGCGTCGGTATGAGGATGAATCTATCGCAGATTTTATCGCTCGATGTCATAGCTTGATCAATAAACTCACCTTCTAACTGCGCACAAACAGAACTCATTGAGCTCTTCACGGGCTTGTCTTAGCTAAACATATCTCACCAACCTTGTAGATCCAAACCTTCCAAACATTCAATGAAGCATTAACTATGGCACGAAAGTTAGAGATTCGGGCCATTGAAGAAAAGAAAATCCGATTCACGGTATAAGAATTCGGCATTCAAGTCGAATCATACCTCTTCTTCTTCCAAACCACAAATCAATTATTCAAAAGCTAAGGGTATCACTAATGCGGTGCTACTCAAGGCTAGCCCATCTCATCCAATCAAATTAGGCTACCCTCATCTAATCTCTCACCCGTCCAAACTTTTCAATTGACAAGAGTAACGAAAATACACCCCAATTGGGGAACCTTACTCTCTTCTATCTTAGGAAAGCTTATCAAAGTTGGAGCCATCACTCTTCCACCCATAAAACCACATTGGTTTTGACCTGCTCACCCCATGCCCGCATGGTATAAAGAACATGACTTCGTAACTATCATCGAGTAAAGGGTCATAGTGATGACAACCGCATCACTTTCAAAATATTATCCAAGAAATGCTCGAGAAGGCGAGTTAACATGGATAATCCTAATGTACCCGCCAAACCAAAACCTACACATCTTCAAGAAACCATTTCCCAACCATGCTCCTTCATCTCGATCAAATTGGTGATACCTCAACTCATGATACTCATACCCGTGAGGTTCACGCTATTTTTACTGACATACCTGTCGCCTCCTAGTTACCCCATATTCCTTCCATAGAGGAAATCCTAGCCCGAAATCCTCCTTCTACATTAGAATCCACCGCACCTACTCCTCCACCCATAGAGGAACACCTTTCATCTCCTTCATCACCTACGGAGGATTCCCTGCTAACATCGAGACCATTTCACCTTTGGCTTCTCCACTTAGAGAACTAGTACCCACAATACCTCCTCCACTCATAGAGGAGCACCCATTACCTCCTTCACCCACAGAGGAGCACCCATCATCTCCTCCACCTATAGAGGAGCTCCCATCATCTCCTCCACCTATCATAGACCCAGTTGAGATACCTTTGCCTCTTGGTGAGCATTCTCCATCAGCTACCCAAAATCCTGCGAAGACCTACTTTCGGCTCTCCTACCCATGGAAGTTGAAGCTAGCCAATTTCTGTCTCTAAGACACATTTTACAAGAATTGCCATTAGGTCCTCATCAACTCCACCTACAGACATGTCATTCTCACGTTTGGCCGATCACTTAGATTATGTGGATAGAGCCTTATTATGGGGGCATCTTTTACTTCCGGTCTCAACACAGATGCAGATGTCACTTACTGATACTTCCACTATCTACCCAAAAGTATTCCGACCAATCGAACCAAACACAACCACCTCTATCACAACTCCTTCCATGACACCCATCATAACTTCACATACACCCTTACCCATAACCCAAACTACATCTAAACCCAAACCCACACCTCAACATTTGCCTCGACTAAACTTATTATAACCTAAGGGGTCACCCCGACTACCAAATTTACTCATTCACCTATCAAACTAGATTTAGCTACATCCTCCAAAGAAAACACCACACCTACTCGACACCCAAACAGAAGCACCACACCCATATAACTCATACCTCGGCTGCACCAATCACACCTACACCTATCTTGTCTATCTTAGGATCTCAACTTCCCCACATGGTCAAGAAACCTCCACCCATCAATAAACCAAAAACACAACAACCCATTCCTTCCTCATAAACCTCTAACCTACCTAGATGCCCAACATGACTTACACCCACACCTACAGCATCTTTACCACCCATACCTCCAATACCCTTAGTTATTACTTCACTACCCACTACACTTCAATCACTGTCTCTCACACCCCAAGCATGACCCACGTCATCTACCTTCATAAGCACCCCCTTGTTATCCCCATGGGTAACTCACCCTCTTCCCCCATCTGCTTTTCCTTCTAGACCTCGTACACCCATATCACCTTTACCCAAGAAGGTGCAATCCAAAAACAAAATTCCACTACCCCACAATAAGGTAGTCAAAATAACCACACACCCTCCTACTCGTTCACCTACTATACCCCTACCTAAACCAACATGACCGACACCCAAAACCATGCTAGCACCTAAAATCATAGCTCGATCCACTCCTCCTCTTCCAAAGACCATTCCTCAACAATCAACTGCACCTATACCCAAACCCATGTTCACTTCCCATTGCGATCCACTAGCGGGGTCCTATGCCAAAATTTTAACCAACCTCCTCGAGACTTCTGTCATCACATTACCGCCACTCAGACCTTATGACCCCCTCAAACCCAAGCCAAAAGGGTTTGATGATACTAAAATTTGGACCTACCATTATGTGCCGGGCACGATGTGAAAAATCGAAGGCCTTGAAAACCATCCTTATCCAGTTATGTCCTTCGGAAGCCAACTTTGACGATGATGATCTTCTCAACAAGGACCACCTGCTTCACCGACACCCATTCCCACACTACCCACTCAACAACCACAAAATCCACCCTCACAGCTCCTAGATCCACCCCCAATATTTTAAATTAACATGGTTTGCATCGAGATAACTTATCATGCCACCACCCAAATGTCATTGCACCCAACTCACCTAACGGGGTTTTCTCCTCCGGTAGGTTTTTCCCATCGTGTCTTTATACCACTCACCCTACACCTTCTCCTTTTGCCAACTCCCCTCATATCAACATGATACATTTCACTACACATGCTCGTAAGGATAAGGGTAAAGAAAAGGCAACTGACCCACCAACTAATCTTATACCCAACATACCATCTGTACCCATACCTAAAATCACTATACATGGCCCTACGTACCCCATTTCTAACAAAGTGTCACACATCGCACCATGCTCAAACAATTACACTAGTCTTCCCTCAAAATGTCCTTATATGACCTCATCCAAACCTCGGAATCTCATCGTCAAGCTCTCATGGGGTTCTTTAATCTATTGAGGTTTTACCCAATGACCCTACACCCATAGCCTCCATTATCACACCCCATCATGTATCCTCTCTCACCAAATTACCACCTTCATCTTTGCCCCACCCTATTCACCAAGTAGCCTCCCTTAGCTTCTCAAAGGAAGAGATCATGCCACACCAAAACGATGACCCGGACCCATCCCTCTTCATCTCTATCCACATCGATGACATACGGGTATGTCGTGTGATGATTGATGGGGTGCTAGCATTAACATCATCTCATCCCATGCATTCGCTCAAATGTGCATACCTGACAATTACATGCATAAACATCTGGTCATGTTGCATTCATTCAATGATGCTATCACTTCTACACTAGGCACCATCATCCTCCACGTTCGTGTGGGCCCCCGCACTATTCCAAAATTATTTTACGTTTTGGAGGGGGAATTTCAATATAACCTATTGCTTGGTAGACCCTAGATTCATGTCATGGGTTGTGTTCCTTCCACTTTGCATCATTGTGTAAAGTTTGAACATGAAGGACACACCTATACCATTCTAGCTGACCCATCACCTTTTAAAACATGCAACATGCTTTACGACCCAATGATGTGCTCATACCTATTAAGTTGTCTACCTCCACAACCGTTACTTCTTCACCTACACCTCCACTTACTAGTACAACCACTACTTCAACCGCACATACCTCTTCCATTCCTACCACTGCCCTAACCTCCATGGCTGACCCATCAGCTTCCCAATCCATTAACTCTACCTCCACATTGACCTCGATACATCATCCATTCCAGATACCTACATACAAACCACCGATCCTTGGAAGGTGTTTTCAACGCCTCACTCGAAGGAGTACCGCCTATATAGTGTCAACACATTTCTTACTCCACAAGAGTATGGAAGTCTTCACCAAAACCCTCGTTATGATCACCATATAGGATAACGTATTCTTTATGGTCCCCTCACCTTCGTACTAGTCTCACCTATGGGGGACTTGATACTACCACTTACACACCTAAACCACCATCACAAACTCACCCATTTTCTGTGACTTCCAATCACTTACCAATCATTGTTTCGCCCACACCTTCCTACACCGATGTGCATGGAAGGGTTTTGGTTTTGGATTTTATGAGCAAGGCCGCCATACTGTCATTCCATGTACCACCCGTAAACATAACAACCATAGTGGTATCGGCTTTCCCTGAACCACCTACCAAATAGGCCCACATTAAACTCATTAAGGACACTAGCCCTTCTCCACCTTCTTCACCCACTCCACCTTCATCACCACCCTCACCAACGGAGTCGATGGATCTTGAATCTATCCCTCCTAACTTTTTTTTCATAAACACCATTTCCTTGGGGCCTCTGACTTATCAACATGAGGGCAAGGCCCCTTCCACTCTTCCCTTCCCCGTATCCCTGAAATGATCAATGATGATACACCTTAAATTAACGTTGTTCAATGTTAGGATGATGAATCTATACTCACCTACCTTGGTATAGAAGACACATATATTCATTGTTTGTTACCTTCTCGAGACTCAAACCATGTTGAATGAATCGACTATCGAGATCAACGTTCATACTCAAGATGGCCCACACATCCTAAAGATTGGTTAATCTTTAGATGTTGCTTTGAATAGAAAACCATCACTTCTTTTCTCAAGGATCATAACCACACTTTCACTTGGTCTTACGTAGACATGCCCGATATTGATCCCACCATAGTGGTCCATAATATCATAACCATTCCTAATGCCAAACCCATTAAACAAAAGCTAAGGAAAATGCACCCTCGCATTTCCCTTCTTGTCAAAGAGGAACTTTAGTGCCTTCTTTCTGTTTCCTTCATCTTACCCATTGATTATCCTCATTGGATTTCTAACATTGTCCCTATCACTAAGGTGATAGGAGGACTCGTATTTGCACGGACTTCCGTGACCTCAACCTAGCATGTCCAAAAGATGACTTTCCCTTACCTGGTATTGACCAGCTGGTTGACCTTACCACTGGCCATGAGATGTTATCACTCATGGATGGCTTCTCGGGTTATAACCAAATCCTGCTTGCCCCAGAGGATCAACACAAAACCTCATTCATCACCCCTTGGGGGACCTTTTGCTATCAATTCATGCCTTTTGGCCTTAAAAACGCTAGTGCCACATATCAGCGAGGCTATGACTTACATCTTCCATGACATCATGCATCACATATTGGAAGATTATGTGGATGATCTCCTGGCCAAATCTAAATGCCACTCCGAGCACCTTATCATCCTCAAAACCATTTTTGACTGCCTCATTAAATATTACGTTCACCTTTAGCCAAAGAAGTGCATCTTTGCGGTCCTCTCAGGAAAGCTCCTAGGATTTATCATTTCCTACGTGGTATAGAAGTTGACCCTACTAAAGTCAAGGCCATTCTAGAAATGCCTCCGCCCACTAACCTTAGACAAATTCGTAGCTGCAAGGTAAGTTGCGAGTCTATTCGTCATTTCATTTCACAATTATCGATCGATGTCAACCATTTCATCATTTGCTCCGAGAAGGATGTCTCCTTTAAATGGGATGATGATTATCACAAATCTTTTGAGGCCCTAAAAATACCTTCTCCAACCACCCGTATTCATTCCACCTAAAGACAATAAACCTTTTTACCTATACATCTCAGCTACCAATCATTCCTTGGGAGCCATGCTCGCTCATCGCGATGAACAACACAAAGGACCAGTGGTTTATTACATAAGATGTACTCTTCTAGATTATGAAACTTGATACACCCATCTGAAAAACTTTTCTTAGCCTTATTTTTGTTGCCACCAAACTCCATCATTACCTACTCAACCAAAAAGCTATGTTGTGACCACACCGACCCCTTACACTTCATGTATGCCAAACCTTATCAAAATCAGCGTGCCACATGATGGCTTATGCTCTTAGCTGATTTTGACCTTGAATTCATTCATCAAAATTCCATTAAGGGCTAAGCTATCATCTGACGATTGGCTACCGCACCTATTTCGGGATCAACCTCTAATTTTGACTTTCCAGATGAGTCGATTCTTTACCCTTTCCACTGGACAAACCCCTTACCAAATGACACTCTTCTTCGACGGTTCAAGTGTCGGTGTGGGGGTGGGGCTGGTATTATCCTCATTCCGCTCGATGGTGATCCTATGCCTTTGTCTTTAAAACTCGATTTTGAATGCACCAACAATATTGTTGACTACAAAGCGCTTGTACTAGGTCTCCATGCCGCCTGCACCCTAGATGTCAAATCCATAAGCATCTTTGGTGATTCTTAATTGGTCATAAACCAAGTCAATGGTATATACCAATTTCAGTAATGAGATACTTTAAAATTATAAACATCATGTAGATGTACTTTTGACCACCTTTGATCGTTACACCGTTTAAACCATACCACGTTCAACCAATAAATTTGTAGATACCATGTCCTACTTAGCTTCCCAAATACCCTCTTGGCCCACCGATTCTCAAATATTTGTCACCATACTGATGACTCCAATCACCTTCTTATTTACCTCATGATGTTTACTCGGGAACCGCCACCCCCTTGACCCAAGTGACCTTTTGTATAAACAATACTCTAACTATCTTTCTCTCTCCATCTTACCTCCCGATTTCACCGTAATGGACAACGCACCTTCCTTAAAAGGTATCATGTTACGTCATCATGGGGGCTTCTCTATAAGCATGATTTGATGGTATTCTCTTACGATGCCTCACAAGTTCTGAAATCCCTTATACCATTAAGGAAGTTCATGATGACATATGTGGAGGTTACATCGGTGGCCTTGTTGTTGCTAAGCGTATTCTTTACAGGCTGTTCTTGTTGCCGATTCCCTTAACTATGATTGTTGCGACTACGTCAAACGTTGTGTAAAATGTGAACAACATTCCAATCTTCATCATACACCCAATCATGCCTTACAGGTCACCCGTGACCTTTGGCCCTTCTCTCAATGGGGTTTGGATCTTGTCGGAGAAATCAATCCCCATTCTTCCCAACACCATCAATGGATCATCACTGCTTTACAGAATACTATACAAAATGGGTGGAATCCATACCACTTATTTCCACAAAAGTTGAGAAAATATGTGAGTTCGTTAACCACCACATCATTTTCACTTTGTTGTTCCTCATCGCCTCATCACCGACCTTGTCTCGAAAGAAAATCAACATGTAACCAAAGCAGAAAAAAGTAAATGGGGCAAATTTTCTCCTAATTGGCTTGGACCATACATCATGACTCATACCTATGGATCAGGTGCTTATCGTTTATCTTCACTTGATGGTAAACCCGAACCTGAGCCCCTTAATGCCTTGCATCTTCGACCATTCTATTGTTGACTTTTAGTCCTACCTCACCTTTTGTCTCTTTCCATGCTCGTCCCTTGAGCGCTATTCACTTCATACACCTCACTAATGATTAAATAAGAATCATGTGAGTACTGGCATCACTTGTTATCTTCTCTTGAATATGTGTACCACGGGCTACACATAACATGATTCTCCTCGATGGATACTTTTCATCTATCTTCGATGAGATCCCATGGTCATTTCACCTTGCCTTTTACATGAGAGTCCTATTCTCCACCTTGGTCTTGTCCATGACTTCAAAGACCTCACATGGGACCAAACTCCTTGAGTCAAACTTCTAATAAAAAGATGACTCCCTCAAAAGGACATCTTCCTCTCGACAACTACTACTATAAATAGACTACTCCCTCGAAGGACAACTATGTAAATCTCTTAAAAAAATAAAAATAAAAAAACGAGAGAAACCAAAGCTTCCCGCATCGATCAACTTCACGAAGACCTCAAGGAGTTAAATTTTATTCATCCCATATAGACTTCCCACATCGATCAGTCTATTTCAACTATAAGTCAAAACAACAACCTTTTGTCATGGACTTGCCCATTGTGACCTAGGTTCTCTTTCCCAAAGTGCATGCTACCTATACCATATAAAAATTACCTACCTTTCACCCTTTTTACCATTCCCACTCCCATTTCCTATTGCCTCAAGGGACTTCTTGGAACTTAGACATTTGGTGATCATGTGACTACTTTTCACCGTAGAACAATCAATCATGCAATGTCTTTAGGGTCTTACGTTCATCACCTCTTTCAAGGTGTGATTTACTCGGTATGATCCTACCCAATCTAGTGGCTTTCTTGCCCCCTCTTATCTTTTGAACCGTCTTTGTTTACGTTTTGATTATCTTATATAGAACTTGGTCCTCGACGCTTACTTTTGGGGTAATCTTCTTCTTTTGTCACAATCGACATCACCTACATCACTTTACCTATAATCCACCCACACCTAATAGATCTAAAACCCACACCATGCCTAAAACCTACTACCTCATTTTCCAACCCTCTCATATTCTTCCCTAGCTCATGGGAGAACTACATTGGCCTGAGGTCCCTTTTTCACTAGGACTATGTAGGTAGCACTCGAGGGCATGGGGCCCTTGGAGGTTAGCTCGGCCATCCTCTACCTTAAACAATTCATCTTCCATGTGCCTCACATTACATCACACCTAACTTAGTTTCCCTTTTATACCCAAAATTGGAAATTCAACCACATACATAACAAGTTGTTTCATATTTTAAACATTATCACAACATACATTTATTACGCCTACCATTTCTCTACCATCATCATGCATGTATTATAACACATCTCACATATGACCCATATTATCATTCATTGCATGAAATAATGACTCACAACTTCACCTACTTTCAACTCCATCATGCCTAAACCTCGACCATGCTAACTTGATCCATGCCTATCAACTTTCGATCCATGCCTACTTTCCGACTTAATTCATGCCTAAACCAACCTGACTCCATCATGCCTAACTCACCTAATTTCCCTCCATATCAAAATAATAAATCAACAAATCAAATAATACCATGTATCTCATCAACACATCAACAAATAAAAAAATACCATGTATCTCATCATATAAATAAATCAATGTGTATCTAAAAATACATGGCTATCTCATCATGTCCATCATCTCAAAATCATCGGCATGCAAGCCAATACACAATACAAAATGTCATCGGCACATAGGCTGGTCTCATATATACAATAAAATCGTAGGCGATATATGCTCAAAATATACAAAATCTCTCATACATCCTCACTTTGTCATCGGCACGCAGGCCGGTATGTGATCAAAACTATAAATATCTCTCAGCATGCAGGCCAGTATATATCACAAAAAACTATCATACATCAAAAACTAGGTGCCATATCAAGCATCTCGGCGGATGTCCTCCATCTTGGTATCGCATGTACCTTGGCCTCCTACGTCCCTGCTTTGGCACCTCAACTAGAGCTGGCCTCCGTGTGTTGGTAGCCTTTTCTGATAAGGCCTCGGAGCTCATTGACCCCTATGTTCTCCACACTGTGAGTGTGGGATCTCGTCCTCTCACTAGATGCCTGTTGTGCCTTGTACTCGGCATAGGATATGAAGTCTATCTCACCGCCATCAGCTGGTCCTGATAGTATCTAGCCTCACCTAGGGCATCCCGTAACCTGGATATAGGCACGGTTTGTGGTGGTCCCATAGGTCTTGGCCCCTATACCTATCCTGTGGGACCCTATCCCTGCTCTTTCTGTGAATGGGACTGGTTCCGGTGCTCGTGATGGTGGTGCCTATGGTGGTGCCCCCTACCCCTGTGTTTATATCTGGGCCTGTAAGACCCCAATCTATGCCTAGGTTGTGGCCAACTGGCCCTGTAAACCTACCACCTATGCCTGTAAGGCTGCCACCTAACCATCCCCTCCTCTCCATCTCCATCTCCTCCATTAGCCATCTGGGCTTCGCAGACTAGCCACTTATACACGTAGCTCTGCTACCTCTACCTCCAAGCCCTCTAGCTATGTCTCGCAGTATACCCAACTGGGTAATGAGAGTAGCCACTTGCCCTTATAGGGCATCTCTCTGCATCGTGATGGTGGCTAGATCCAGCTGCCCCGATCTAGGTGGTATGGCTCGTAAGTGAGCCACCCACCACTGTCTATACTCTGTTGTGTACACCCGATGTCATCTATCCACCGGTCCATTGGCTGCTCCTCTCTTCCACGTAGACCTTTGTGAGGCTGTGGTAGAGGTAAGGGCCTCTCCACATCATCTCTCGTCTGATGGGAAGGGTAGAGGTATGTCCTGTACTAGCCCAAACTACCGCGGACTCTATCTACTGGGATCATCTCATCCTCCCCGACACGATGACCCTATATCCATCTCTCTAGCTGGAGCTCAGCTAGCTCCTCATGCATATGCCTATATGAGGGGAATCCCACATATGGCCTCCAGATAATGTCCACTCCGGACAACCCCTCTAGTAACTACCAGAAATGGGCCACATCATGTGTGGGCCTCTCAGATCTCTGCTCTCCAATCACCGGCACCCATCTCCTATACCCCACCCACACAAATCTCATGGGAATGCATCTTCTCGGGGCATCCCTATAGGCTGCACACAAACTATGTGCTCGTATGCCCAATAGTGTAGTAAAAATGTACAGCATAGGCTAAACTCGGCAGTGCCCATATGCCCACAACTCCCTGTACAGCTGCACCAAGAATGTTGGTGCCCAAGAAAAGTGGGTCTCATCCACCATCATGTCGTGGAGTACCCCATTAGTGATCGGGGAAAGCATCCACCCTCTCAGCATCTGCAGTGTATAGCAGACACTTCCTCTATCAATGAACCACTAGCCTCGTCTCCTCCTCTGGACATAGGTACATCTCTCCATAGCTCAAGCTAGCGCTATGGAATCTCAGATCGGCCATCCCCTCTCCAAAAATAGACACAATTAGATCTTCTCGAGGCCTTAGAGGAGATAAAATAAACTGGTACCCAATATGGGTAGTTGAAGAATCTAGAACATATCCTCCAAGGTGATAATAATCTCACTCGTCGGAAATGGAATGTGTTGGTCTGTGGAATCCCATCTATTAATGAGCACGACCATCGAACCGGGCTGCCAACAACATGTCTATAATGATGAACTCCACTCAACCCAACTACCTCCACATGTTGTAGCTCCTTTGGGGTCGCTGTGCACGCCGCACTATCACTAGTAGAGGCGGAACCTATCTCACATATGTAGCTACGCTCTCCCCTGCATCTAATACAAGCACAACATTAATTTACATGTATCATTCCATATTCAACAATTATCATTTTCCTACACCCTATTTTCACCCTACCTATTTCAACCACCTAGCCCACATCACTTTTGGACCCTTGTGCCCAATAATCTGACCGGTACCAGTTCATCCTAACCAACCCCGGTCACCCTTTAACCAGCATTGGTCACTTGTTTGGTGACCAATATCGTTCACCCTTACCGACCCCGGTCACCCCTTAACCGACATCGGTCACCTGTTTGGTGACCATGCACGGTTTCACCTAAACTGGCCTTGCGCCGGTCTTTGTCACGGAAAAAACCCACGATTTCCCAAAACCCCCCTTTCTAAAAACCTCCCCTACCCCTTTTACCCACCTACAATGACCTAAACTACCCTTGGACCTCCACCCACCCCTATCCCATTTATTACCCTCCCCATTCCTCTTTTTACCCGCTATTCCCCCCATTCCCAAATTCAATTTTTAACCACCCACAAAAATGAAAAACCAACAAAACCTACAAACAACAATAAACTAATCCTCTAATCTATCAAATCAACTACACGTAGAGTAGAGCGCTTACCTCGTCACTGCTACCATCTCGGTGGCACATCTGGCTACTGTACCGGTGGCCCACTGATCCCTCTCTGGCCTCCACCATCACCAAATAGCTACCTGAACCTCCACCCAATCGAATCCCTCGCAATGATCTTGTGGACCCACTGCTCACCAACCAATCACTCGTCGATCACACGCCAACTCACTTGTTCCATTCCATCCAAACACTTTTCTCTCTTTTTCTTTTTTCATTTTCTCACTTCGCAAAATAACAAATGAATAACAAAAAATGTGGATTTTTTGTTTTTATAACAAACCCAACCTAACCGACATCGGTTACCCTTGACCGACATCGGTCACATGCCCTACCTCACCATCGTTGGTTGACCTATATCGACGTTGGTTATCCATGACTAGCATCGGTCACCATCACCTACACATTGCCCTAAATTTTACCCTTTTACCTACCCCTACCTCCTTTTTTTTACCTCACCCAACCTTCACCCTGATCATTTACCCCACCCCACCTTTACCCTACCCATTTACCTCACCTTTCCTGACCTCATCATTTACTACCTCCCTTTGTCCTCCTTTGGGGACTCATTATTTTACCCCTACCTTGGCCTTACCCATGTCATGACCTAGATATTTGGACCTTTCCCATCACCAAGTGACCTTTGACCTCATGTGTTCACTATACCTTGTGGCACTATTACTTGTGTTGTTGACCTAATGACCTTACCTAGCCTATTACCATGACCATTTATCCTAACACCCTACATTTGGTGTACTTGGAACATACCTACACGTTCTTGCACCTAACCTACATTGTGTTTCTGACCATATCCTATACCTTGGATACATAACTCACTTGACCTTGTTTGGATAAACCTATCGACCTTAGACAATGTAGAGTTTTCCTGCTCTTCAACCGGTAACATAGCTGTTGCAATTTATACGTGTGCGTGTGTTTGATTATTTGCTACCTTTGACCACTGATCCATTCCCTAGATTTTTCCCAGTATACCTTTAACCCCTTTTTCCCCCATGTCCACCTACCTTTTTTTCCTCCCATTTACCTTTTATCAAACCACTCATGATTCTACCTTCTTTGCCTTATCGGTTCTAGGTTTGAGGGGATCACCTTCACCCACACATAGGGCAACCACATCCTATGTTTTTGTTAGCGTTGCTTACTAATACAAGCTACGTAACAAAAAGGGGAAAAATGTAGACACTAAAATTAGGTCACCCCTTTGGTCCCTCGACGAATAAGCACCCTTCATCACATTCACCTAGCCATGGCCCCCTTCACCCCATTAATATTAATTAAATTAAATTAATTCATTATCCTCACCATATTTATTATTTAAATATCTTAATTTAAATAATATCCACACATACACCTCACTTAGACACCTCATCAAGCCAACTCAACCTAAGACCTATTCTTAGTAAGTTTCCATAACTAACTAAGACTTACCAAAACCCTAAAAATCAATGCCTACATTCTCTCTAACCACATTCCCGCATGCTTACAAGAAGCTTCTAGTCTAATCCATGGGTTAATGACATGAGATCCGAGAAAATCAAGAGGATCTCCCTAGTTTAGTAAACCTAGGAAATCCCACCTTGGCCAAGCTGCGGGTTTACCTAACCGTCCGTAGGGTTAATCCGAACCATCCATCGGTTACCCTTTTAACCCCAAAACAACCTTATTTTCAAGGTTGGCAAAAAGATTGGAAAAATTTGGTGAAAACATTGAGATCTTCCTGAGAGATATCGCATCTTTTGAGATCAAATTCCAGCGAGAGAATGTGTGCAAGGAAAGAGATAAACATTTTCTCTACACACAAACCACCCCAACAATGATCGATCTAACCAAGAAAAGAGGAATGTCACATGTAGCCCATGTAGAATCTCTCCTATAATTTGAGATCACCTACAACCTTCAAACCTCTCACTAAAACCTCCATCCCTCACTCATAGGCATCCAGGGACCGGAATCCAAGTAAGAAAAACATTCTACTTCTCTAGTTCACTTCATTTTGTCACTATATTATCACCTATTGTTTACCTAGCCATCCATTGACCTCCTTCAACATTCCCCCTCCATATACCCATTAAAACCTCACCAAATCCCTCCCAAATCACCCAATACCTCATCCCGACCAACCAAAATCCTTTGTGTAATCACAAAGGAGACCTAAAACCCATTCTGTGGCATTCCTAGAACTCCACAATGAATCGCACCGGTTATATCTAACTCGTCTTCGGTCACCCTTTAACCTGCATTGGTTCTTCGTATTTTTCCCATATAGCTCATAAAAATGACCTACCCACCTAATTCTCCTCTCACCCTCATAATCACTCGTGACCTACCCGAGACTTCGTTAGACCTACAGAGACCCAGAACCAACTATTTGACCTTCGGATCCTACTCTAGCCTATCCTATTAGATTAGATCTTTCTTATTGTGTTTTAAGTGAGATACCTAAATAATTTTGAATTACAATAGGATTTACTTCATTTACCACATTAAATTGTTTAAAATAGTGGACTGATAACCATCTAGGAAGTATCACACTTCCCGGATCTAGCACACACTAGGCAGTTCACTACATATATTGTTTAACTTTTTCTGGTGGTCTTGCTTTTCATTACAGGTAGTTCCTCCTAGCCAAAAGGAAGCTCTCACAATCAGCTATGGATTCAGAAGTCATATGCACGCAATAACCCATCAACCAACATTAAAACAGTATTCCTCCTAAGCTCATTACCCTATCTGTTTAATCAATACTTCAAAGAAACATCTAAGAATCAGGTGAAACAGATCTTTCAAAATAGACTTTCCATTCTACGAGACTCTTCAATATACATCATAGATGCATCTGGTAGATCCAGACATAAAGGTTCCATCCCTAGTAGAGGAGCTTACGCCAACCGATCCGCCATACCTATCCTTTCAGGGATTTTGATTTACAAACTCAATGTCAAATTTGCTTAGGAGAATGATCTAATTAGCCATTCATCTTGTAAGGGTGGGTTTGGATAAAAGGTACTTGAGAGGGTCAACTTTGGATATTAGTTTGGTTTTATTGTTGAGGAGATAGTGGTGAAGTTTCTAAAAGGTGAAGACAACTGCCAAATAAGACTTTTCAATCTACGAGTAATTCATCTCGTAGGCAATCGAGAAAGTGTGTGAGGTAGTTGTTATCCAAAATGGTGCCCACTCATTTTGTGGCTAACTCCTTTGTTCTTGCCTCTCTTGTGCCTCGAGTCTACATTTTTGATTTTCGAGCACTCAAGGCTTTCTAGAAATGGCACCATCGAGATAGAGCTCTCTCTCGGCTTTCCGAGAAAGGTAAAGTTTGCCTCCTAACTCCTTATATTTTTCAAGTTATGGCTCGGATGAGTTTTTGTAGAAAATTTTCCCATTTGAGGCCCGCAGACCAATAGGAAGCGCCACGTGGCGAGAGGAGTTCGGGGTCGGAGGCAAATATGAATTTTTTTCCAAAAGAGTATAAAAGGTCGATTTTCAAAGGAAAACCCGGAAAAGAAAGGAGAGAGAATTCCATAGTGAATCGAGCTTGCCACGTGGCATCCGACCAACGGAGCGCGGGGAATTTTGAAATTTTTCCAAAGACAAAAAAAAGGTAAAATTTGAAATTTTTTCCCATCGATCCGTTTTTGGGCCGTTTTTGCCCTAAATCTTCAAATGATCATATCTTTTGATCCAGAGCTCATATTTTCATGTTCTTTATATCATTGGAAAGTCTGTTAAAATTCTCTACATGATTCCATGGTCAATTTCTAATTTTGGTTCAGTTTGGAGAGATAAAATTCAAAAACGGTTCTGGTACGTGTCCATGGCCAGAAATGACATTTCAACAACCAAATTTAATATAGAATGGGTCGCATTCTTCTCCAATATGGTCAAAAATGATAGGGTATGGGTTTGTAAGGTCCTCCATGCTATTTTAATGCATTTTCCATCAATGAGGGATGGCTCCCATGTGTTTTTCACATTTTCTCTCTCCTGGGCTCGACCCATGTACTGTAAAAGCCAGATTTGGCTCATTTCTTCATGGTTGAACACTTTTTGGCATAGAAAACTTCTTCTTTCACCTCCAGCAAGTGATAGTTGTAAGAATCGACCTTTTCAAGTTTGTAATGAGGTTTATACCTCTTTGATGGTGGAATGCAAGAGATTTTTACATGGAATTGACAGTGCAAACTACGTGAATGCTTTGATCCTCTGTTTGTATTGTTTTACTTCATTTTAAGACCTCTAATTACATCTATCAGCTTGTGTATGTTTTCCCTTGTTGCATTTCATGAATTTGTGTCTATTTACATGGCAAAAATGTTTCACCACTCCTTTTGGTGCATCACCATCTTTAGTTTAGTTTCATTTTTGCATTTTTATCCCTGTCTCCTTGCAATCTAGGGTAGAATTAGGATTAGAACCTCTGTAGTTGTGCAAAATATAGATCTAAATCAGAGGAGTTTGAGGAACCAGCCTCTAATCTGGAGATTCCTCTCTCATTTTCACAAGTCCCACACTTGGAGAGAGGTTTCCATGTTGTGCAATCACACTGGATGCCTAAAACATCATTTAGAACCTTGATTTGCATCCAGGGGTGCTGCTGATTTGCAACAACAATTTTGGCACACTGGTGGGACCTTAGAGGTCTCATTTTTATTGCAAAAGTTGATGTGCATCTGCTGCAATTTTCTTGCTTGAAAAGAGCTATAATTTGCATATCATCTGGCGACTCAGGGGAAGAATCAACTGGTTTCAGTGGTGCGGCCTGAAAACTCATGAGAAGAATCACCACAAGGTCAAGAGCTGGAGAAGAAGAGGTGTTGTTTGAATATCTGCAGTTATCTCCAAGAGAGTAAGGCAAAGTGGGAGGAGAATCAAAGGTCTCCATCTCCACCAAACAGAACTCTCTCAACTCCTCCACAGTAGGCCTTTCATTCAATCAACAAGGGTTCTAAGACCAATTAGAATGGCACAAAACAACCCCTATGTCAACTTCACGGGCAGCAGCCCACTTGCCCTCAATGCACAACATCCAATTCCAATTTGCAGCCTTGAAGAACATTCCATACTTCACTAGAGAAAATCGGACTACTCCCAGTGATCATGTTAAGGATATTGCTAACCTTTGTGCAATTCATGAAATCAATGAGATGCAGTGGTTTGTCAAATTGTGGCATCTTCATTCAAGGGGAAAGCATTGCAATGGTTTAGAAGCCTTGGAGCTGGTTCTATCACAAATTGGAATCAACTATGTATAGCACTTCATGAGCAATTTGGAGAGAAGGGAGACAACTTGTCTCTTTTGGAGCAGCTGACAACCATCAAGAGAGCTCCCAATGAGCGGTGACCGATTTCAACTTGATTTCAAAAGACTTGGGAGAGAATTCTCATTCCAGTGGCGGTTAGACCAACAACAAGGTGCTTTTCTCTACTATCTCAAAGCTCTAAATTCTGATATTTCTATGTTGATTCAGTCCATGGGAGGCATAACTATCCCTATGGCTTATAGCATTGCCATTAGGGCTGAAAATTGTTTGATCCAAGCTGGCAAACTAGCCCCTAGACCTCCCATGCCATTGTTTCCAAGTTTAGAGAGTCCAAATACCAATCAAGCACCTAATTTGGCTCCTTCTCCCACTCCTAGAAATCGAGTTCAAATGAAGCTTCTACTTCATCTCCAAGTGCCCCAAAGAGCTTCAAGAAGTCATGAGCAAATTGCAAAACCTAGGCAATGAGCTGGTTACTCTCAAGAGGCAACAAGCCCAAGGTTTTAGACCTTCTTACCAGCCCCAAGCTCAGCCTAACAGGCAGCCATACCAACCACAAAGACCACCTAATCCAGTTGCAAATATGAATCAAACAAGGCCTCCTGCCAATAGACCATTTCAGCCCTACAATCCAAATGCCATATCTGCCTCTAAGGCATTGGTGCCAACACAAAACAACATTGCTCAGGAGTATGACTAGTGTTTTCCATGCAATGAACCTCATAACCAATCCATGTGCTTCAATGGTGCTTTGAATCAAGCATTAATGGTGACAACTACTCAGTGTGGAGGGTGAGGGCGGTCGAAGGAAACAACCAACAACAAGAAACATTCCAACAGCAATCAGCCCCAAATGACACCACGTTGGTAAATTGGCAAGCGAGGATTTTTGTGGCATGAATCAGGCATTTTCCCAAGGTGTTGCAGCCAACACAAGGTCAAAAAGAAGGAATTTGGGTGAAGAATAGCCATTAGCTCCAACCAATCCACAACCTTCCATGGCTCCACAAATGGTTGGCAAGCAAAATCCAATTTCAAATGCACAAGGGCAGCCAAGAACAGCTCCTAGACCAACTCAAATACCAGTTATTGCTTGCCCATGTGCAAGGAGTGAATGTACAAGAAAAGGGACAACAAAGAGATCCTTCATCACCATTCAGTATCATTGATCAGATGAAGAAGACAAATGTTAATATATCAATGTGGGAATCCCTATCTATCCCAGGCCAAAGAGACTTGTTACAAGCTGCCATGAAGGACTGGCCAACTTCGAATCAGCAAGTTCAGATGCAAGAGAAAGTGCTCACAAATGCTGCCCAGCCTGAGGGAAATCATGGAGGACAGCAAGGTAAAATGTTGAAGCCCCCTCCTTTCTATGTTTCATTAATCATTGGAAATCAGTTAGTGCACAATTGCATGATAGATTCCGGGCAAGTAGCTCAGTGATGCCTAAACAAATAGCTGATCAGCTAGGGCTCCAGTATGAAACCATATCCAAAGGGGTAGTGCAGCTGGATGGGACAGCAGTAACAACAGTTGGGGTGATTAGAAACTTGAGTCTTACCTTGCATGCATGTCCAAATGTTGTTGTTTCACAAGATGTATCAGTCATAGACCTTCCACCACTCTTTGCCCTATGCTTGTCAAGGGACTTCACAGCCAAGATTGGGGGATATTTGTCTGCTGATTGGTCACACATGCTATTCAGAATGAGGTATGGAACTAAGGCTACAATCAGGTCTGAACCTATTGCAAACTTCCACATTGAGCCTTACACTCCAAGTCAGATCAACGCCAATTGTTCAGCATTTGATCAAGAAGACCACCCAAGCACCGATGAAGCTGACACCAAGGTTGGGAGCATCCCGGATCTAACTCTTGATGAATGGGCAAACAAGGTACATGCTTTTGATCCTTATCGAGAAGTAGAAGAATCTGAGCTAGGGGTCTATTGTATATACATGAAGAAAATCAGCCTATTCCTAACATCACCAAGCCAAACCACAAGGATGACAATGAGGTATGGCAGCTGTTTTTTGATGGATCAAGAAGTAGACAAGGTGCAGGAGGTGGAGCCATGCTTGTTTCACCTCAAGGAGTAAGTACTATTCAGCTTTTAGATTTCAGTTTGCATGCTCCAATAACAACTGCTGAATATGAAGCCTTGGTGCGAGGGATGCATTGGGCAATCAAGAAGAAAATAAAGAACTTGCAAGTCTTTGGTGACAGTGAATTGATTGTAAATCAGGTCAAGGGACAACATGCTGCCAAGAATGATCTACTCAGGTGCTACAAGAATAGGGTGTGGGACCTCATGGAAGATTTTGAGGGTTTTGGCATCAAATCCATTCCTAGGAAAGAGAATCAAGATGCTTGGCTGAGGCTTGCAGGCGGTAGGGGCAGCCTTTGACATTGTGGAAAGCATTCAAAAGACAAGGTACAGCCAAACATCCACGTGATTGTGAGGCCTTGATGCCGAATAACAATGTCGGTTGGCAAGTGTTTGAGAATGACCAGCAAATCATCCATTTCTTGCAAGAAGAAGCCGAGTTCTCAGCTAAGAATCAAGAAAAATTGGAACAGCAGTATGGTGACCAAGTGGTACAGCTGAGAACTAACAAGCTACCCAAGGGACTTATCACTTTGGAGTCCATTTTTAATCCCAATGATCAGTTTAGAAAGGAGAAAGCAAACATTCAGGTCAAGAGAGAGGATTCAGTATCCATCTTGGTAGAAGAGAACAAACCATTGCAAATTGGAAAGATGACAACTGATCAAGAAAGGTATGAGTTCATACAGGTTTGTGTCAAGAGTTCCTCTCGATGTGTTTGCATGGAGCTATGAAGATTTGAAAGGTTTCAATCCCAACTTAGCTCAGCATACCATTGAATTGGATCCAAATACTAAGCCTGTCAGGTAGAAACAAAGACTAGTCAATCCACACATGGAGCCTCTCATGAGGAAAGAATTGGACAAGCTGATTGAGTCAAGAATCATATTCCCAATCAAGCATTCTAGTTGGGTTGCCAACTTGGTTCCAGTCAGAA
Source organism: Taxus wallichiana var. yunnanensis (assembly GCA_018340775.1). Classification (NCBI taxonomy): domain Eukaryota; kingdom Viridiplantae; phylum Streptophyta; class Pinopsida; order Cupressales; family Taxaceae; genus Taxus; species Taxus wallichiana. The sequence goes on along the minus strand of CM031236.1, from coordinate 53,487 downwards.
AGAAGAGTGGAGAGATCAGATTGTGTGTTGATTTCAGAGACTTAAATAGAGCATCTCTCAAGGACCATTACCCACTCCCTTCCATGGAGCAAATCTTGCAAGTTGTGGCTGGCTCCGAGAGGTTTTCACTACTTGATGGCTACTCAGGCTACAATCAGATTATGGTGAAGGAAGAAGACCAGTTCAAGACAGCCTTCACAACCAAATGGGGACTTTTGCATACAGGAAGATGCCATTTGGGCTGTCCAACATTGGTGCTACCTTCCAAAGAGCAATGGACATGGCATTCAAAGGTTTGATTAACAACGTGGTGCTGATTTACCTTGATGATATCACTGTTTTTTCCAAAAATGTAGCAGACCACCTCTCTCATTTGAGACAAGTTTTCACGAGGTGTAGGAAATTTGGAGTGTCTTTGAATCCTAAGAAGTGTATCTTTCTTGCACATGAAGGAAAGCTCCTTGGCCATATTGTCTCCAAAGAAGGATTAGCAATTGATCCAGAGAGAGTCGAAGCCATAAGAGCACTACCATTGCCAAGCCACAAGAAAGCCCTTCAGAGTTTCTTGGGAGGATAAACTTTGTTCGGAGGTTTGTCCCAGATTTTGCAGCCCTTGTCAAGCCCATCACCAAAATGTTAAAGAAGAGCATGGCTTTCAAGTGGACAGCAGAAGCAAGGAGAGTTTTGAAGCAATCAAAGAAGCCATTTCTCAAGCACCAACTCTCATCAACCCGGACTTCTCCAAGGATTTCATCCTCTATGCATTTGGAGGTAATGACACTATTTCTACCATTTTGGTACAACAGAACAAGGATAATGATGAGCAGCCAATTGCCTTCTTCAGCCAGAGCCTAGATGACTATGAGGTGAAGTACTCTTTTATTGAGAAGCATGTGCTTGTAGTAATCAGAAGCTTGAAGAAATTCAAGCATTTAGTCTCAAACAACAAGGTCCAGTTGCTGGTCTCACATGCTGGGGTTAAGGACTTCCTCCTCAACAAAGATTTGAATGAGAAAAGGGTAGGTTGGATCACCCGTGTCATGGAGTATGACATTGAGATCAAAATCACCAAGTTGGTAAGAGGAAAAGGATTGTGTGAGCAGCTGGTTTTGGGGAAGCAAAAAGAAGCATGCAATGAAGGAGAGGCTGTTTTGATAGTTCAAGACAGCCATGAGCCATGTGGCACTCAAGAAGAAAACAATGCTGCCCCCACTCCTTGCTGGACCCAAGGTATAATGCACTTCCTAAGCACGGGGCCTATGCCCTCCCGAGATGAACAAGACCCAAAGAAGACACTTCAGATTGCAGGCTATCCCATATGCCATTGTTGATGGAGTTTTGTTCAAGAAAGATGTGAATGGAGTCTTTGCTTGAGATGCATTAGCACAAATCAGATTCATAGGGTGTTGGAAGAGTTCCATGGTGGACCAGCTGGTGGTCATTTTGCACCAAGAGTGACAGCTCTAAAAATCATGAAGGCTGGTTATTATTGGCCTAAAATTTTCAGTGATTGCTATGCATGGATTAAGAGGTGTAAGAATTGTGCATTCTTCACAGGAAAAGAGAGACTTGCTGCCCTTCCATTGCATCCAATCTCAGTTGACCAGCCATTCATGCAATGGGGTTTGGACTTCATTGGAGTCATTAATCCCAATTCAAGTCAAGGGCACAAATGGATTTTGACAGCCACGGACTACTTCACCAAGTGGACTGAAGCAGTAGCACTCAAAGAAGCAAATGAGTCCAGCATCTTAGACTTTTATGAGGGGATAGCAACCAGATTTGGTATACCTGCTACAATAATCTCAGATAATGCATTGGCATTCATTGGATCCAAGGTGACTGAGTGGGCTGTCAAGAATCGGGATCTACCTAAGCACTTCATCAAACTATTACCCTCAAGGTAATGGCCAGGCCGAGTCTAGTCTAACAAGAACTTGTTGAGGATCATTAGGAGGACTCTTGATGAGAATCGAGGTCTTGGCATACCAAACTAAAATCAGCCTTATGGGCTGATAGGATAACTCCCAAGAGATCCACGGGTAACTCTCCATTCAAACTTGTTTATGGAAGAGAGGCAATCTTGCCCATGTCACTTGAGTTGCCAACATTGGAACTCATGAAGCAATTAGAGTTGCTAGAGTTTGAGCCCATGGAGGTGAGATATGCGAGTTGATGGAGTCTGCGGGAGGTCGAAATCAGGCATCCCAAGCAATGGAAAAGGATCAAGCTTTGATCAAAAAGACCTTTGATAGGAAGGCCAAGGATAGATCTTTTCAGGTTGGAGATCTAGTGTTGAAATGGGATGTGGATAGAGAAAAACCGGAAGGCATTCAAAATTTGATGCCATTTGGAGTGGCCCATACATGGTCACGAAGTGCAAGAACAACAATGCTTTCCAATTGGCCTCATTGGATGGTGAAGAACTGCAGATTCCAGTCAATGGAATCTATCTCAAGCATTGCTTCTAGAGGGAAATTTACCACCTTGTAAATATTAGATTAGATTTTCATTCCTCCAAGTGCTTTGCACATTGTTTTTCTGTAGGTTAGTTTTGCTTTCCCTAAGTGCTTTGGCACAACTTGCTATCCATGGAGATGTTTTGCAGTCCTTGCTTCCATCATGTGATATTCCATCTTCCTCCTTGCACATTCTAAGTCAGTTGAGGTTCTAAATAGAATATTTGATGACTCCATGCCCAATGGACTACTTCAGGCAACTAGTATTTTCATCTAGCAGGTAGATGACCCCTCTGAGTCACCAAAATTGTTATCCAAAATGGTGCCCCAGCTCATTTTTGTGGCTAACTCCTTGTGTTCTTGCCTCTCTTGTGCCTCAGTCTACATTTTTTTGATTTTCAGGCACTCAAGGCTTTCTGGAAATGGCACCATCAGATAGAGCTCTCTCTCAGCTTTCCAGAAAGGTAAAGTTTTCCTCCTAACTCCTTATATTTTTCAAGTTATGGCTCGGTGGAGTTTTTGGAAAATTTTCCCATTTGAGGCCCATGACCAATAGGAAGCTGCCACGTGGCGAGGAGTTTCGGGGTCGGAGGCAAATATGAATTTTTTTCCAAAAAAGAGTATAAAAAGGTCGATTTTCAAAGGAAAACCCGTGGAAAAGAGAAGGAGAGAGAATTCCAGAGTGAATCGAGGCTTGCCACATGGCATCCGACCAACGGAGCGCGGGGAGCGGGGGAATTTTGAAAAATTTTTCCAAAGACAAAAAAAAAGTAAAATTTGAAAATTTTTCCCGCCGATCCGTTTTTGGGCGTTTTTGCCTAAATCTTCAAACGATCATATCTTTTGATCCAGAGCTCAGATTTTCACGTTCTTTATATCATTGGAAAGATGTTAAAATTCTCTACATGATTCCATGGTCAATTTCTAATTTTGGTTTAGTTTGGAGAGAAAAATTCAAAAACGGTTCTGAAGCGTGTCCATGGCGCGAAAATGACATTTCAACAACCAAATTTAATACTGAGAATGGGTCGCATTCTTCTCCAATATGGTCAAAAATGATAGGGTATGGGTTTGTAAGGTCCTCCATGCTATTTTAATGCATTTTCCATCAATGAGGATGGCTCCCATGTTTTTTCATTTTCTCTCTCTCTGGGCTCGACCCATATCTTGTAAAAGCCGATTTGGCTCATTTCTTCATGGTTGAACACTTTTTGGCATTGAAAACTTCTTCTTTCACCTCCAAAGTAGTGATAGTTGTAAGAATCAGACCTTTTCAAGTTTGTAATAGGTTTATACCTCTTTGATGGTGGAATGCAAGAGATTTTTACATGGAATTGACAGTCAAAAACTCTGTGAATGCTTTCAGTCCTCTGTTTGTATTGTTTTACTTCATTTTAAGACCTCTAATTACATCTATCAGCTTGTGTATGTTTTCCCTTGTTGCATTTCATGAATTTGTGTCTATTTACATGGCAAAAAATGTTTCACCACTCCTTTTGGTGCATCACCATCTTTAGTTTAGTTTCATTTTTGCATTTTTATCCCTGTCTCCTTGCAATTTAGAGTAGAATTAGGATTAGAACCTCTGTAGTTGTGCAAAATATAGATCTAAATCAGAGGAGTTTGAGGAACCAGCCTCTAATCTGGAGATTCCTCTCTCATTTTCACAAGTCCCACACTTGGAGAGAGGTTTCCATGTTGTGCAATCACACTGGATGCCTAAAACATCAATTCAGAACCTTGATTTGCATCCAGGGGTGCTGCTGATTTGCAACAACAGTTTTGGCATGCCGGTGGGACCTTAGAGGTCTCATTTTTATTGCAGCAAAGTTGATGTGCATCTGCTGCAATTTTCTTGCTTGAAAAGAGCTATAATTTGCATATCTGGCGACTCCAAGGGGAAGAATCAACTGGTTTCAGCAGTGCAGGCCTGAAAACTCATGAGAAGAATCACTACAAGGTCAAGAGCTGGAGAAGAAGAGGTGTTGTTTGAATATCTGCAGTTATCTCCAAGAGTAAGGAAAAGTGGGAGGAGAATCCAAAGGTCTCCATCTCCACCAAACAGAACTCTCTCAACTCCTCCACCTAGTAGGCCTTTCATTCAATCAACAAGGGTTCTAAGACCAATTAGAATGGCACAAAACAACCCCTATGTCAACTTCACAGGCAGCAGCCCACTTGCCCTCAATGCACAACATCCAATTCCAATTGCAGCCTTGAAGAACATTCCATACTTCACTGGAGAAAATCAGACTACTCCAGGTGATCATGTTAAAGACATTGCCAATCTTTGTGCAATTCATGAAATCAATGAGATGCAAGTGGCTGTCAAATTGTTGGCATCTTCATTCAAGGGGAAAGCATTGCAATGGTTTAGAAGCCTTGGAGCTGGTTCTATCACAAATTGGAATCAGCTATGTATAGCACTTCATGAGCAATTTGGAGAGAAGGGAGACAACTTGTCTCTTTTGGAGCAGCTGACAACCATCAAGAGAGCTCCCAATGAGCAGCTGACCGATTTCAACTTCAGATTTCAAAAGACTTGGGAGAGAATTCCAGTGGCAGTCAGACCAACAACAAAAGGTGCTTTTCTCTACTATCTCAAAGCTCTAAATTCTGATATTTCTATGTTGATTCAGTCCATGGGAGGCATAACTATCCCTATGGCTTATAGCATTGCCATTAGGGCTGAAAATTGTTTGATCCAAGCTGGCAAACTAGCCCCTAGACCTCCCATGCCATTGTTTCCAAGTTTAGAGAGTCCAAATACCAATCAAGCACCTAATTTGGCTCCTTCTCCCACTCCTAGAAATCGAGTTCAAATGAAGCTTCTACTTCATCTCCAAGTGCCCCAAATGAGCTTCAAGAAGTCATGAAGCAATTGCAAAACCTAGGCAATGAGCTGGTTACTCTCAAGAGGCAACAAGCCCAAGGTTTTAGACCTTCTTACCAGCCCCAAGCTCAGCCTAACAGCAGCCAGCCATACCAACCACAAGACCTCCTAATCCAGCTGCAAATATGAATCAAACAAGGCCTCCTGCCAATAGACCATTTCAGCCCTACAATCCAAATGCCATATCTGCCTCTAAGGCATTGGTGCCAACACAAAACAACATTGCTCAGGAGTATGACTGGTGTTTTCCATGCAATGAACCTCATAACCAATCCATGTGCTTCAATGGTGCTTTGAATCAAGCATTAATGGTGACAACTACTCTGGTGTGGAGGGTGAGGGCGAGTCAAGGAAACAACCAACAACAAGAAACATTCCAACAACAATCAGCCCCAAATGACACCACGTTGGTAAATTGGCAAGCGAGAGGATTTTTGTGGCATGAATCAAGCGGTTTCTCAAGGTGTTGCAGCCAACACAAGGTCAAAAAGAAGGAATTTGGGTGAAGAACAGCCATTAGCTCCAACCAATCCACAACCTTCCATGGCTCCACAAATGGTTGGCAAGCAAAATCCAATTTCAAATGCACAAGGGCAGCCAAGAACAGCTCCTAGACCAACTCAAATACTAGTTATTGCTGCCCACGTGCAAGGAGTGAATGTACAAGAAAAGGGACAACAAAGAGATCCTTCATCACCATTCAGTATCATTGATCAGATGAAGAAGACAAATGTTAATATATCAATGTGGGAATCCCTATCTATCCCAGGCCAAAGAGACTTGTTACAAGCTGCCATGAAGGACTGGCCAACTTTGAATCAGCAAGTTCAGATGCAAGAGAAAGTGCTCACAAATGCTGCCCAGCCTGAGGGAAATCATGGAGGACAACAAGGTAAAATGTTGAAGCCCCCTCCTTTCTATGTTTCATTAATCATTGGAAATCAGTTAGTGCACAATTGCATGATAGATTCTGGGGCAAGTAGCTCAGTGATGCCTAAACAAATAGCTGATCAGCTAGGGCTCCAGTATGAAACCATATCCAAAGGGGTAGTGCAGCTGGATGGGACAGCAGTAACAACAGTTGGGGTGATTAGAAACTTGAGTCTTACCTTGCATGCATGTCCAAATGTTGTTGTTTCACAAGATGTATCAGTCATAGACCTTCCACCACTCTTTGCCCTATGCTTGTCAAGGGACTTCACAGCCAAGATTGGGGGATATTTGTCTGCTGATTGGTCACACATGCTGTTCAGAATGAGGTATGGAACTAAGGCTACAATCAGGTCTGAACCTATTGCAAACTTCCACATTGAGCCTTACACTCCAAGTCAGATCAACGCCAATTGTTCAGCATTTGATCAAGAAGACCACCCAAGCACCGATGAAGCTGACACCAAGGTTGGGAGCATCCCGGATCTAACTCTTGATGAATGGGAAAACAAGGTACATGCTTTTGATCCTTATCAAGAAGTAGAAGAATCTGAGCTAGGGGTCTATTGTATACATGAAGAAAATCAGCCTATTCCTAACATCACCAAGCCAAACCACAAGGATGACAATGAGGTATGGCAGCTGTTTTTTGATGGATCAAGAAGTAGACAAGGTGCAGGAGGTGGAGCCATGCTTGTTTCACCTCAAGGAGTAAAGTACTATTCAGCTTTTAGATTTCAGTTTGCATGCTCCAATAACACTGCTGAATATGAAGCCTTGGTGCAAGGGATGCATTGGGCAATCAAGAAGAAAATAAAGAACTTGCAAGTCTTTGGTGATAGTGAATTGATTGTAAATCAGGTCAAGGGACAACATGCTGCCAAGAATGATCTACTCAGGTGCTACAAGAACAGGGTGTGGGACCTCATGGAAGATTTTGAGGGTTTTGGCATCAAATCCATTCCTAGGAAAGAGAATCAAGCTGCTGACAGGCTTGCAGCAGTAGGGGCAGCCTTTGACATTGTGGAAAGCATTCAAAAGACAAGGTACAGCCAAACATCCACGTGATTGTGAGGCCTTCAGTGCCGAGATAACAATGTCAGTTGGCAAGTGTTTGAGAATGACCAGCAAATCATCCATTTCTTGCAAGAAGAAGCTGAGTTCTCAGCTAAGAATCAAGAAAAATTGGAACAGCAGTATGGTGACCAAGTGGTACAGCTGAGAACTAACAAGCTGCCCAAGGGACTTATCACTTTGGAGTCCATTTTTAATCCCAATGATCAGTTTAGAAAGGAGAAAGCAAACATTCAGGTCAAGAGAGAGGATTCAGTATCCATCTTGGTAGAAGAGAACAAACCATTGCAAATTGGAAAGATGACAACTGATCAAGAAAGGTATGAGTTCATACAGCTGTGTCAAGAGTTCCCTGATGTGTTTGCTTGGAGCTATGAAGATTTGAAAGGTTTCAATCCCAACTTAGCTCAGCATACCATTGAATTGGATCCAAATACTAAGCCTCATCGGTAGAAACAAAGACCAGTCAATCCACACATGGAGCCTCTCATGAGGAAAGAATTGGACAAGCTGATTGAGTCAAGAATCATATTCCCAATCAAGCATTCTAGTTGGGTTGCCAACTTGGTTCCAGTCAGAAAGAAGAGTGGAGAGATCAGATTGTGTGTTGATTTCAGAGACTTAAATAGAGCATCTCTCAAGGACCATTACCCACTCCCTTCCATGGAGCAAATCTTGCAAGTTGTGGCTGGCTCCGAGAGGTTTTCACTACTTGATGGCTACTCCGGCTACAATCAGATTATGGTGAAGGAAGAAGACCAGTTCAAGACAGCCTTCACAACCAAATGGGGACTTTTGCATACAGGAAGATGCCATTTGGGCTTGTCCAACTGGTGCTACCTTCCAAAGAGCAATGGACATGGCGTTCAAAGGTTTGATTAACAACGTGGTGCTGATTTACCTTGATGATATCACTATTTTTTCCAAAAATGCAGCAGACCACCTCTCTCATTTGAGACAAGTTTTCACGAGGTGTAGGAAATTTGGAGTGTCTTTGAATCCTAAGAAGTGTATCTTTCTTGCACATGAAGGAAAGCTCCTTGGCCATATTGTCTCCAAAGAAGGATTAGCAATTGATCCAGAGAGAGTCGAAGCAGAGCACTACCATTGCCAAGCCACAAGAAAGCCCTTCAGAGTTTCTTGGGGAGGATAAACTTTGTTCGGAGGTTTGTCCCAGATTTTGCAGCCCTTGTCAAGCCCATCACCAAAATGTTAAAGAAGAGCATGGCTTTCAAGTGGACAGCAGAAGGCAAGGAGAGTTTTGAAGCAATCAAAGAAGCCATTTCTCAAGCACCAACTCTCATCAACCCGGACTTCTCCAAGGATTTCATCCTCTATGCATTTGGAGGTAATGACACTATTTCTACCATTTTGGTACAGCAGAACAAGGATAATGATGAGCAGCCAATTGCCTTCTTCAGCCAGAGCCTAGATGACTATGAGGTGAAGTACTCTTTTATTGAGAAGCATGTGCTGGCAGTAATCAGAAGCTTGAAGAAATTCAAGCATTTAGTCTCAAACAACAAGGTCCAGTTGCTGGTCTCACATGCTGGGGTTAAGGACTTCCTCCTCAACAAAGATTTGAATGAGAAAAGGGCAGGTTGGATCACCCATGTCATGGAGTATGACATTGAGATCAAAATCACCAAGCTGGTAAGAGGAAAAGGATTGTGTGAGCAGCTGGTTTTGGGGAAGCAAAAAGAAGCATGCAATGAAGGAGAGGCTGTTTTGACAGTTCAAGACAGCCATGAGCCATGTGGCACTCAAGAAGAAAACAATGCTGCCCCCACTCCTTGCTGGACCCAAGGTATAATGCACTTCCTAAGCACAGGCCTATGCCCTCGGAGATGAACAAGACCCAAAGAAGACACTTCAGATTGCAGGCTATCCCATATGCCATTGTTGATGGAGTTTTGTTCAAGAAAGATGTGAATGGAGTGCTGCTGAGATGCATTAGCACAAATCAGATTCATAGGGTGTTGGAAGAGTTCCATGGTGGATCAGCTGGTGGTCATTTTGCACCAGAGTGATAGCTCTAAAAATCATGAAGGCTGGTTATTATTGGCCTAAAATTTTCAGTGATTGCTATGCATGGATTAAGAGGTGTAAGAATTGTGCATTCTTCACAGGAAAAGAGAGACTTGCTGCCCTTCCATTGCATCCAATCTCAGTTGACCAGCCATTCATGCAATGGGGTTTGGACTTCATTGGAGTCATTAATCCCAATTCAAGTCAAGGGCACAAATGGATTTTGACAGCCACGGACTACTTCACCAAGTGGACTGAAGCAGTAGCACTCAAAGAAGCAAATGAGTCCAACATCTTAGACTTTTATGAGGGGATAGCAACCAGATTTGGTATACCTACTACAATAATCTCAGATAATGCATTGGCATTCATTGGATCCAAGGTGACTGAGTGGGCTGTCAAGAACGGGATCTACCTAAGCACTTCATCAAACTATTACCCTCAAGGTAATGGCCAGGCCGAGTCTACAAACAAGAACTTGTTGAGGATCATTAGGAGGACTCTTGATGAGAATCAGAGGTCTTGGCATACCAAACTGAAATCAGCCTTATGGGCTGATAGGATAACTCCCAAGAGATCCACAGGTAACTCTCCATTCAAGCTTGTTTATGGAAGAGAGGCAATCTTGCCCATGTCACTTGAGTTGCCAACATTGGAACTCATGAAGCAATTAGAGTTGCTAGAGTTTGAGCCCATGGAGGTGAGATATGCAGAGTTGATGGAGCTGCGGAGAGGTCGAAAATCGGGCATCCCAAGCAATGGAAAAGGATCAAGCTTTGATCAAAAAGACCTTTGATAGGAAGGCCAAGGATAGATCTTTTCGGTTGGAGATCTAGTGTTGAAATGGGATGTGGATAGAGAAAAACCGGGGAGGCATTCAAAATTTGATGCCATTTGGAGTGGCCCATACATGGTCACGAAGTGCAAGAACAACAATGCTTTCCAATTGGCCTCATTGGATGGTGAAGAACTGCAGATTCCAGTCAATGGAATCTATCTCAAGCGTTGCTTCTAGAGGGAAATTTACCACCTTGTAAATATTAGATTAGATTTTCATTCCTCCAAGTGCTTTGCACATTGTTTTGTTGTAGGTTAGTTTTGCTTTCCCTAAGTGCTTTGGCACAGCTTGCTTGTCCCTGGAGATGTTTTGCAGTCCTTGCTTCCATCATGTGATATTCCATCTTCCTCCTTGCACATTCTAAGTCAGTTGAGGTTCTAAATAGAATATTTGATGACTCCATGCCCAATGGACTACTTCAGCAACTTGGTATTTTCATCTAGCAGGTAGATGACCCCTCTGAGTCACCAAAATTGTTATCCAAAATGGTGCCCCAGCTCATTTTTGTGGCTAACTCCTTGTGTTCTTGCCTCTCTTGTGCCTCAGTCTACATTTTTTGATTTTCAGGCACTCAAGGCTTTCTGGAAATGGCACCATCAGATAGAGCTCTCTCTCAGCTTTCCAGAAAGGTAAAGTTTGCCTCCTAACTCCTTATATTTTTCAAGTTATGGCTCGGTGGAGTTTTTGTGGAAAATTTTCCCATTTGAGGCCCGTAGCCAATAGGAAGCTGCCACGTGGCAGAGGAGTTTGGGGGTCGGAGGCAAATATGAATTTTTTTCCAAAAGAGTATAAAAAGGTCGATTTTCAAAGGAAAACCCACGGAAAAGAGAAGGAGAGAGAATTCCAGAGTGAATCAGAGCTTGCCACGTGGCATCCAACCAGCGGAGCGCAGGGGAATTTTTTTGAAAAATTTTTTCCAAAGACAAAAAAAAGGTAAAATTTGAAATTTTTTCCCGCCGATCCGTTTTTGGGCCGTTTTTGCCCTAAATCTTCAAATGATCATATCTTTTGATCCAGAGCTCAGATTTTCATGTTCTTTATATCATTGGAAAGATGTTAAAATTCTCTACATGATTCCATGGTCAATTTCTAATTTTGGTTTAGTTTGGAGAGAGAAAATTCAAAAATGGTTCTGGTACGTGTCCATGGCCAGAAATGACATTTCAACAACCAAATTTAATACAGAATGGGTCGCATTCTTCTCCAATATGGTCAAAAATGATAGGGTATGGGTTTGTAAGGTCCTCCATGCTGTTTTAATGCATTTTCCATCAATGAGGGATGGCTCCCATGTGTTTTTCACGTTTTCTCTCTCCTGGGCTCGACCCATGCATTGTAAAAGCCAGATTTGGCTCATTTCTTCATGGTTGAACACTTTTTGGCATTGAAAACTTCTTCTTTCACCTCCAACAAGTGATAGTTGTAAGAATCAGACCTTTTTCAAGTATTTTGTAACAGGTTTATACCTCTTTGATGGTGGAATGCAAGAGATTTTTACATGGAATTGACAGTGCAAACTCTGTGAATGCTTTCAGTCCTCTGTTTGTATTGTTTTACTTCATTTTAAGACCTCTAATTACATCTATCAGCTTGTGTATGTTTTCCCTTGTTGCATTTCATGAATTTGTGTCTATTTACATGGCAAAAATGTTTCACCACTCCTTTTGGTGCATCACCATCTTTAGTTTAGTTTCATTTTTGCATTTTTATCCCTGTCTCCTTACAATCTAGGGTAGAATTAGGATTAGAACCTCTGTAGTTGTGCAAAATATAGATCTAAATCAGAGGAGTTTGAGGAACCAGCCTCTAATCTGGAGATTCCTCTCTCATTTTCACAAGTCCCACACTTGGAGAGAGGTTTCCATGTTGTGCAATCACACTTTGATGCTCTAAAACATCAATTAGAACCTTGATTTGCATCCGTGGGTGCTGCTGATTTGCAACAACAGTTTTGGCATGATGGGACCTTAGAGGTCTCATTTTTATTGCAAAAAAGTTGATGTGCATCTCTGCAAATTTTCTTGCTTGAAAAGAGCTATAATTTGCATATCTGGCGACTCCAAGGGGAAGAATCAACTGGTTTCAGCAGTGCAGGCCTGAAAACTCATGAGAAGAATCACCACAAGGTCAAGAGCTGGAGAAGAAGAGGTGCTGTTTGAATATCTGCAGTTATCTCCAAGAGTAAGGCAAAGTGGGAGGAGAATCCAAAGGTCTCCATCTCCACCAAATAGAACTCTCTCAACTCCTCCACCTGGTAGGCCTTTCATTCAATCAACAAGGGTTCTAAGACCAATTAGAATGGCACAAAACAACCCCTATGTCAACTTCACAAGCAAGCAGCCCACTTGCCCTCAATGCACAACATCCAATTCCAATTGCAGCCTTGAAGAACATTCCCTACTTCACTGGAGAAAATCAGACTACTCCAGGTGATCATGTTAAAGATATTGCTAATCTTTGTGCAATTCATGAAATCAATGAGATGCAAGTGGCTATCAAATTGCTGGCATCTTCATTCAAGGGTAAAGCATTGCAATGGTTTAGAAGCCTTGGAGCTGGTTCTATCACAAATTGGAATCAGCTATGTATAGCACTTCATGAGCAATTTGGAGAGAAGGGAGACAACTTGTCTCTTTTGGAGCAGCTGACAACCATCAAGAGAGCTCCCAATGAGCAGCTGACCGATTTCAACTTCAGATTTCAAAAGACTTGGGAGAGAATTCCAGTGGCAGTCAGGCCAACAGCAGAAGGTGCTTTTCTCTACTATCTCAAAGCTCTAAATTCTGATATTTCTATGTTGATTCAGTCCATGGGAGGCATAACTATCCCTATGGCTTATAACATTGCCATTAGGGCTGAAAATTGTTTGATCCAAGTGGCAAAACTAGCCCCTAGACCTCCCATGCCATTGTTTCCAAGTTTAGAGAGTCCAAATACCAATCAAGCACCTAATTTGGCTCCTTCTCCCACTCCTAGAAATCAGAGTTCAAATGAAGCTTCTACTTCATCTCCAAGTGCCCCAAATGAGCTTCAAGAAGTCATGAAGCAACTGCAAAACCTAGGCAATGAGCTGGTTACTCTCAAGAGGCAACAAGCCCAAGGTTTTAGACCTTCTTACCAGCCCCAAGCTCAGCCTAACAGGTAGCCATACCAACCACAAAGACCACCTAATCCAGCTGCAAATATGAATCAAACAAGGCCTCCTACCAATAGACCATTTCAGCCCTACAATCCAAATGCCATATCTGCCTCTAAGGCATTGGTGCCAACACAAAACAACATTGCTCAGGAGTATGATTGGTGTTTTCCATGCAATGAACCTCATAACCAATCCATGTGCTTCAATGGTGCTTTGAATCAAGCATTAATGGTGACAACTACTGGTGTGGAGGGTGAGGGCAGTCAAGGAAACAACCAACAACAAGAAACATTCCAACAGCAATCAGCCCCAAATGACACCACGTTGGTAAATTGGCAAGCAGAGGATTTTTGTGGCATGAATCAAGCGGTTTCTCAAGGTGTTGCAGCCAACACAAGGTCAAAAAGAAGGAATTTGGGTGAAGAACAACCATTAGCTCCAACCAATCCACAACCTTCCATGGCTCCACAAATGGTTGGCAAGCAAAAAATCCAATTTCAAATGCACAAGGGCAGCCAAGAACAACTCCTAGACCAACTCAAATACTAGTTATTGCTGCCCACGTGCAAGGAGTGAATGTACAAGCAAAGGGACAACAAAGAGATCCTTCATCACCATTCAATATCATTGATCAGATGAAGAAGACAAATGTTAATATATCAATGTGGGAATCCCTATCTATCCTGTGCCAAAGAGACTTGTTACAAGCTGCCATGAAGGACTCCAAACTTCGAATCAGCAAGTTCGGATGTAAGAGAAAGTGCTCACAAATGCTGCCCACTGAGGGAAATCATGGAGGACAAAGAAGGTAAAATGTTGAAGCCCCTCCTTTCTATGTTTCATTAATCATTGGAAATCAGTTAGTGCACAATTGCATGATAGATTCCGGGGCAAGTAGCTCAAGATGCCTAAACAAATAGCTGATCAAATAGGGCTCCAAAGATGAAACCATATCCAAAGGGGTAGTGCAATGGATGGGACAACAACAATAACAACAGTTGGGGTGATTAGAAACTTGAGTCTTACCTTGCATGCATGTCCAAATGTTGTTGTTTCACAAGATGTATCAGTCATAGACCTTCCACCACTCTTTTCCCTATGCTTGTCAAGGGACTTCACAGCCAAGATTGGGGATATTTGTCTGCTGATTGGTCACACATGCTGTTCAGAACGAGGTATGGAACTAAGGCTACAATCAGGTCTGAACCTATTGCAAACTTCCACATTGAGCCTTACACTCCAAGTCAGATCAACGCCAATTGTTCAGCATTTGATCAAGAAGACCACCCAAGCACCGATGAAGCTGACACCAAGGTTGGGAGCATCCCGGATCTAACTCTTGATGAATGGGAAAACAAGGTACATGCTTTTGATCCTTATCAAGAAGTAGAAGAATCTGAGCTAGGGGTCTATTGTATACATGAAGAAAATCAGCCTATTCCTAACATCACCAAGCCAAACCACAAGGATGACAATGAGGTATGGCAGCTTTTTTTATGGATCAAGGAGTAGACAAGGTGCAGGAGGTGGAGCCATGCTTGTTTCACCTCAAGGAGTAAGTACTATTCAGCTTTTAGATTTCAGTTTGCATGCTCCAATAACACTGCTGAATATGAAGCCTTGGTGCAAGGGATGCATTGGGCAATCAAGAAGAAAATAAAGAACTTGCAAGTCTTTGGTGATAGTGAATTGATTGTAAATTAGGTCAAGGGACAACATGCTGCCAAGAATGATCTACTCAAGTGCTACAAGAATAGGGTGTGGGACCTCATGGAAGATTTTGAGGGTTTTGGCATCAAATCCATTCCTAGGAAAGAGAATCAAGTCTGCTGACAGGCTTGCAGCAGTAGGGGCAGCCTTTGACATTGTGGAAAGCATTCAAAAGACAAGGTACAGCCAAACATCCACGTGATTGTGAGGCCTTCAGTGCCGATAACAATGTCAGTTGGCAAGTGTTTGAGAATGACCAATAAATCATCCATTTCTTGCAAGAAGAAGTTGAGTTCTCAGCTAAGAATCAAGAAAAGTTGGAACAGCAGTATGGTGACCAAGTGGTACAGCTGAGAACTAACAAGCTGCCCAAGGGACTTATCACTTTGGAGTCCATTTTTAATCCCAATGATCAGTTTAGAAAGGAAAGCAAACATTCAGGTCAAGAGAGAGGATTCAGTATCCATCTTGGTAGAAGAGAACAAACCATTGCAAATTGGAAAGATGACAATTGAACAAGAAAGGTATGAGTTCATACAACTTGTGTCAAGAGTTCCCTGATGTGTTTGCTTGGAGCTATGAAGATTTGAAAGGTTTCAATCCCAACTTAGCTCAAAGATACCATTGAATTGGATCCAAATACTAAGCCTCGGTCAGAAAACAAAGACCACCAATCCACACATGGAGCCTCTCATGAGGAAAGAATTGGACAAGCTGATTGAGTCAAGAATCATATTCCCAATCAAGCATTCTAGTTGGGTTGCCAACTTGGTTCCAAATCAAAAGAAGAGTGGAGAGATCAGATTGTGTGTTGATTTCGAGACTTAAATAGAGCATCTCTCAAGGACCATTACCCACTCCCTTCCATGGAGCAAATCTTGCAAGTTGTGGCTGGCTCCGAGAGGTTTTCACTACTTGATGGCTACTCAGGCTACAATCAGATTATGGTGAAGGAAGAAGACCAGTTCAAGACAGCCTTCACAACCAAATGGGGAACTTTTGCATACAGGAAGATGCCATTTGGGCTGTCCAACACTGGTGCTACCTTCCAAAGAGCAATGGACATGGCGTTCAAAGGTTTGATTAACAACGTGGTGCTGATTTACCTTGATGATATCACTATTTTTTCCAAAAATGCAGCAGACCACCTCTCTCATTTGAGACAAGTTTTCACGAGGTGTAGGAGATTTGGAGTGTCTTTGAATCCTAAGAAGTGTATCTTTCTTGCACATGAAGGAAAGCTCCTTGGCCATATTGTCTCCAAAGAAGGATTAGCAATTGATCCAGAGAGAGTCGAAGCCATAAGAGCACTACCATTGCCAAGCCACAAGAAAGCCCTTCAGAGTTTCTTGGGGAGGATAAACTTTGTTCGGAGGTTTGTCCCAGATTTTGCAGCCCTTGTCAAGCCCATCACCAAAATGTTAAAGAAGAGCATGGCTTTCAAGTGGACAGCAGAAGGCAAGGAGAGTTTTGAAGCAATCAAAGAAGCCATTTCTCAAGCACCAACTCTCATCAACCCGGACTTCTCCAAGGATTTCATCCTCTATGCATTTGGAGGTAATGACACTATTTCTGCCATTTTGGTACAGCAGAACAAGGATAATGATGAGCAGCCAATTGCCTTCTTCAGCCAGAGCCTAGATGACTATGAGGTGAAGTACTCTTTTATTGAGAAGCATGTGTTTGGTGTCGAAGCTTGAAGAAATTCAAGCATTTAGTCTCAAACAACAAGGTCCAGTTGCTGGTCTCACATGCTGGGGTTAAGGACTTCCTCCTCAACAAAGATTTGAACGAGAAAAGGGCAGGTTGGATCACCCGTGTCATGGAGTATGACATTGAGATCAAAATCACCAAGCTGGTAAGAGGAAAAGGATTGTGTGAGCAGCTAGTTTTGGGGAAGCAAAAAGAAGCATGCAATGAAGGAGAGGTGTTTTGATAGTTCAAGACAGCCATGAGCCATGTGGCACTCAAGAAGAAAACAATGTTGCCCCCACTCCTTGCTGGACCCAAGGTATAATGCACTTCCTAAGCACAGGCCTATGCCCTCCGGAGATGAACAAGACCCAAAGAAGACACTTCAGATTGTAGGCTATCCCATATGCCATTGTTGATGGAGTTTTGTTCAAGAAAGATGTGAATGGAGTGCTGCTGAGATGCATTAGCACAAATCAGATTCATAGGGTGTTGGAAGAGTTCCATGGTGGACCAGCTGGTGGTCATTTTGCACCAAGAGTGATAGCTCTAAAAATCATGAAGGCTGGTTATTATTGGCCTAAAATTTTCAGTGATTGCTATGCATGGATTAAGAGGTGTAAGAATTGTGCATTCTTCACAGGAAAAGAGAGACTTGCTGCCCTTCCATTGCATCCAATCTCAGTTGACCAGCCATTCATGCAATGGGGTTTGGACTTCATTGGAGTCATTAATCCTAATTCAAGTCAAGGGCACAAATGGATTTTGACAGCCCACGGACTACTTCACCAAGTGGATCAAGCAAAGAGCACTCAAAGAAGCAAATGAGTCCAAAGATCTTAGACTTTTATGAGGGGATAGCAACCAGATTTGGTATACCTACTACAATAATCTCGGATAATGCATTGGCATTCATTGGATCCAAGGTGATCGAGTGGGCTGTCAAGAATGGGATCTACCTAAGCACTTCATCAAACTATTACCCTCAAGGTAATGGCCAGTCGAGTCTACAAACAAGAACTTGTTGAGGATCATTAGGAGGACTCTTGATGAGAATCGAGGTCTTGGCATACCAAACTAAAATCAGCCTTATGGGCTGATAGGATAACTCCCAAGAGATCCACAGGTAACTCTCCATTCAAGCTTGTTTATGGAAGAGAGGCAATCTTGCCCATGTCACTTGAGTTGCCAACATTGGAACTCATGAAGCAATTAGAGTTGCTAGAGTTTGAGCCCATGGAGGTGAGATATGCAGAGTTGATGGAGCTGCAGGAGGTCAGAAATCAGGCATCCCAAGCAATGGAAAAGGATCAAGCTTTGATCAAAAAGACCTTTGATAGGAAGGCCAAGGATAGATCTTTTCAGGTTGGAGATCTAGTGTTGAAATGGGATGTGGATAGAGAAAAACCGGGAAGGCATTCAAAATTTGATGCCATTTGGAGTGGCCCATACATGGTCACGAAGTGCAAGAACAACAATGCTTTCCAATTGGCCTCATTGGATGGTGAAGAACTGCAGATTCCAGTCAATGGAATCTATCTCAAGCGTTGCTTCTAGAGGGAAATTTACCACCTTGTAAATATTAGATTAGATTTTCATTCCTCCAAGTGCTTTGCACATTGTTTTGCTGTAGGTTAGTTTTGCTTTCCCTAAGTGCTTTGGCACAACTTGCTGTCCCTGGAGATGTTTTGCAGTCCTTGCTTCCATCATGTGATATTCCATCTTCCTCCTTGCACATTCTAAGTCAGTTGAGGTTCTAAATAGAATATTTGATGACTCCATGCCCAATGGACTGCTTCAGGAAACTGGTATTTTCATCTAGCAGGCAGATGACCCCTCTGAGTCGCCAAAATTGTTATCCAAAATGGTGCCCCAGCTCATTTTTGTGGCTAACTCCTTGTGTTCTTGCCTCTCTTGTGCCTCAGTCTACATTTTTGATTTTTAGGCACTCAAGGCTTTCTGGAAATGGCACCATCAGATAGAGCTCTCTCTCAGCTTTCCAGAAAGGTAAAGTTTGCCTCCTAACTCCTTATATTTTTCAAGTTATGGCTCGGCGGAGTTTTTGTGGAAAATTTTCCCATTTGAGGCCCGCAGCCAATAGGAAGCTGCCACGTGGCAGAGGAGTTCGGGGTCGGAGGCAAATATGAAATTTTTCCAAAAGAGTATAAAAAGGTCGATTTTCAAAGGAAAACCCATGGAAAAGAGAAGGAGAGAGAATTCCAGAGTGAATCAGAGCTTGCCACGTGGCATCCGACCAGCGGAGCATGGGGAATTTTTGAAAAATTTTCCAAAGACAAAAAAAGGTAAAATTTGAAAATTTTTTCCCGCCGATCCATTTTTGGGCCGTTTTTGCCCTAAATCTTCAAACGATCATATCTTTTGATCCAGAGCTCAAATTTTCACGTTCTTTATATCATTGGAAAGATGTTAAAATTCTCTACATGATTCCATGGTCAATTTCTAATTTTGGTTTAGTTTGGAGAGAGAAAATTCAAAAATGGTTCTGGTACGTGTCCATGGCCAGAAATGACATTTCAACAACCAAATTTAATACAGAATGGGTCGCATTCTTCTCCAATATGGTCAAAAATGATAGGGTATGGGTTTGTAAGGTCCTCCATGTTGTTTTAATGCATTTTCCATCAATGAGGGATGGCTCCCATGCATTTTTCACGTTTTCTCTCTCCTGGGCTCGACCCATGTACTGTAAAAGCCAGATTTGGCTCATTTCTTCATGGTTGAACACTTTTTGGCATTGCAAACTTCTTCTTTCACCTCCAACAAGTGATAGTTGTAAGAATCAGACCTTTTTCATAGTTTGTAACAGTGTTTATACCTCTTTGATGGTGGAATGCAAGAGATTTTTACATGGAATTGACAAGGCAAACTCTTTGAATGCTTTCACCCTCTATTTGTATTGTTTTACTTCATTTTAAGACCTCTAATTACATCTATCACTTTGTGTATGTTTTCCTTGTTGCATTTCATGAATTTGTGTCTATTTACATGGCAAAAAATGTTTCACCACTCCTTTTGGTGCATCACCATCTTTAGTTTAGTTTCATTTTTGCATTTTTATCCCTCGTCTCCTTGCAATCTAGGTAGAATTAGGATCTAGAACCTCTCGTAGTTGTGCAAAATATAGATCTAAATCGAGGAGTTTGAGGAACCAGCCTCTATTCTGAGATTCCTCTCTCATTTTCACAAGTCCCACACATTTAGAACCTTGATTTGCATCCGTGGGTGCCGCTGATTTGCAACAACAGCAGAAACCTCCCTTTCCCTATGGTCTAGATCATATTGGGAAAGCATTGCACCAATAGAAAATTGGGTAGCGAGAGATGTGCAAGAGGAGAGGTTTGCCTAGGGTAGTCGGAATGAGTACAGGGTTAATAAGGTATTTTTTTAGTAATGCAAATGCCTTTTGACAATCTAGTCCCCAGTTGAATGCAACATCCTTATTTAGTAGATGTGTAAATGGGTGGCACTTATCCGTAAGTTGTGAAATAAAGTGACGGATTGCCTAAATTTTCCTTGTAGACTCCTCAGTTGTTTGAGAGTGGTAGGTGGAGGCATTTCTATGATAGTTGTAACCTTTGCAGTTCTACTTCTATCCCTCTTTGTGAAACAATGAAGCCTAGAATTTTCCCGATAAGATGCCAAATACACACTTCTTAGGATTCAAGCGAACCTTATAATCTTAGAGACATTGAAAAATACATCTCGCACTTCAGGGTGCTCTCCTCTACTTTTAGATTTTGCTAGGATGTCATCAACATAATCTTCCATGATGTCATTCATCATGTCATGGAAGATGACAATCATTTCACATTGATAGGTGGCCCCAAATTCTTGAGTCCAAAAGGCATGACCTTGTAATAGAACGTTCCCCAAGGAGTGATGAAGGCCATCTTATGTTGGTCTTCTTCTATAATCCGAATCTGGTTATAACCTGAAAATCCATCCATTAAGGAAAACATTTCATAACCAGCAGTGGAATCCACAATCATATCAATGTTAGGCAAGGGGAAATCATCCTTGGGACATGCTTTATTGATATCACGAGAAATCAGTGTAGATTCTTATGCCAATAGGTTTCTTTAACAGGGGACTATATTAGATATCCACTCTGAATAGTTGATGGGCTTAATGAAATCAGCAAGCTTAATAGTTTCTCCAGTTCTTCTTTGACAAGGAGTGCAATTGTAGGGTGCATCTTTCTCAACTTCTTCTTGATGGGTTTAGCATCTGGGTGCACAACGAGGTTGTGCATGACTAAATATGGATCTAACCCAAGCATATCTACATATGACCATACAAATATATCTCCATATTCTCTTAATAACTCTACAAAACCTTCTGTTCTTGAGCTAAGAGTGAAGCTCCCAACTTTATCATTCTTGGTTCTTCTTCCAAGCCAATGTTGACACTGATGGTCTCCTCCATAAGCATTTTAGAAGCGCTTTCCATTTGGGTAGGATCGGGGGGAGAGTAAGGTCAACCTCCTTAGGTAGCTCATCATCATCTTTAAACAGATAACTCATTTTGTCCATAGGTTCTTTGTTTTGTTTTCCGCAAGTGCTTTAAAAATTTTGTGGCTATGAGACTTGTGTTTATTCCTTGCACAAGGTTTCTCTGAAGTATTTTTACTCTTTTTTGCAAAATTATTATTCAAGCATCCACACATCTCTACTTCTTCTCCAAAGTACACACATGTGTCTAGTTAAATTATAAATCCTTTCTTATGATCCCCGTTGGAATAGAATCCCTAAGTCCCATGAATTCTACAAATGCCTCATCATTCTCAAAGAAGTCGATTGGCACGTGAAATTTTTGATCCCAATCTATAAGTTCGGGATATACAAGGGCTACTTGGAAATTGGTTTGAGGCTTGGATTTAGATAAGGTAAGGACAAATGAGTCAGGAATAGGTTAGTTGAGGCAAGATCCTCGTAGAGGCTACATTGGGAATCCGCGTCGTTATCAGAATGAGATGAATCGCTCTCATGTTCAGAAGAGGTGGCATCAATTTCCAAGGGTGGATCGTCGTGAGGTCATATTCCAAGACCATGTTTATTTGATTTGAAGTGAGGGATAGGAATGGGTTCTAATCACCCTTGTGCATTGATTCCACATCCCAACCCTTTATAACCCATGAAAAACATCATGCGGTGGCCTTTGACATATTGGGGTGCCTGATGGCATGAAGCCATGGTTCCTTCTGGCACTCTATTAGTAGGATCCCCTAACATCTTTTCCTCAGACAAGAAACCACTAGGAATGAATTTCTCCAATGGTTTAGGGCATTGTTCCCGAGTGCTTTTGAACTAAAAATAGGGTTTTCCTCGTGTCTTGGGTGATACTAATAAATATGATATTAATAAAGCTTGTTCAAGGGTGAACGGCTCACCTGGGCCATATTTTTCCGACGTTGCCTCCCATGATGCAAAGGGGTTGACCAATGAAGGAAAGTCCTGATTGTAAGGAGTGAGTGAATCTAGATCCACCCGTTCCTTGATAGCCTCTGTTTGCAAAGGAACAACAATGTCTACAAAAGGGCATTCATAAGTTGCACGAGAAAAACTATGCAAGGATCTGCAATGTGTAAATGGTTCTGGATCACCCTGAATGGTGATTATCTGATCCTTTGTGGCACATTTTGATACATTGATGGAAAGTTGAAGGAATGGAATTATGGCATGGATCCATGGGCATCCTAAGAGAATGTTGTACAAAGAGGTCCAAGTAAGGACATGGAACGTTGTATCATGACAAGTCGGCCCTACTTCCATTGGAATTACTATAGTGCTTGTTGACTCTCACTCCTCATTATCACGAAAGTTGTGATCATGATAGTTTTGGCACCTAGATTTACTTCGAATGGCCTAACCGCTTAAACATCTTCAAAGTACAAATGTTTAGACCGGATCCACCATCCACAAGTACTCTCTTAATTTTGTGATGGGTAACAACCACTTCTAGGTATAAGGGTAAGTTGTGCTCTAGGTCATTACACGGGTTTATAGCACGATCAAAAGTGATATGATTGTTAGCATCAAGGTGTGCAATCATGGCTTGGAGGTGTGTGGGATCTACATTGGTAGAGATTCTCGAACTCGCAAAGATTCTTGTACAATATGTTCTTATGGGCAGTAGAGATTTTGAGGAGATCTAGAATGGATATCCTAGTAGGTGTTTTCTCCAACTGGTCTATCAAATTGTACTGACCTTCCTGAGGGATAGGTAGGGGATCTAGTATGATTAAATGAGCACATCTTGTCCCTACTGCATAACTCTTTTCTAAGATCCAGATAGTGTTGACTTGTTCATCAAATGAATGAATACATCCTATGAGAGAATCGAAGGGACTGTCATTAGTGGGATAAATATAAGCAGCAATCCTATAATCATTGGAGGTTTTTCCGTGATCTGGCTTCCTTTTCTTCTTATCTCGCATGGTTAGGAAAGGGATCTTTAAAGATACCCATTTTCTCATTTGGACCTTGTCCTGAGTCGGGGGAGAATCTACAACGATCTTTCCCTCTTCAATGAGGTCTTGTATGTAATGACGCAGTCTTAAACACCTATCTATCTTGTGCCCTTTAATGCGGTGGAAGTCACAATACTCATGTTCCTTGAACCAAATGGGTTTTGGAGCATTTTCTGGGTATGGTATTATCACGGTTGGGTATTCCACCATGTTTATGTTATCTAATTGTTTTAGTATGGCAGATAGGGATTCTGTTAATGGCATGAACTCACATTTGGTAGGTGCCTTGGGATGAGGTCCTTGTGAGAGCTTTAACAGTGGACTAATCTACATGGCTTGGACTCTTTTGGAGTCCGTAATGCCATCCCCAACGACATGTTTGTTTTTGTTGAAAAATTTGGTTTATCTAAGGATTTTGCTTCATGTTTGTCTTTGACAACTGGTTTAAGTGTTCCCTTCACAATGAGGGCCTTCTCGATTTGACTTCCCTTCTCTATAACTTCTTCAAGTTTAAACCACAATGCATTTGCAGATGGAAGGCTATCTCTGGGTTCAAGTTAGGCACAAATATGCTTACCAATTATTTTTCTGGCAAGGCACAAGGGAAGCAATTTTCCAATTCTTGCCACCATTGTAAAAAAAATCTCTGACATGTCTCTTTTGGTTTTTCCTTTGTATTGCAGAGAGATCGTTCATTATGATATCATTTTCCATATTATAGGAATAATGTCGTACAAATTTTTTTGCTAATGCGGGCCACGTTGTAATGGAGCCCTTGGGTATGCTATAGAACCATTCCAATCCCAGTGCTCCTAGGCTACGAGGGAAGAGTCGTATTAAGAATTTATCATTGTATGTGACCTCTTGGCAAGCCATATAAAAGTCTTTTATGTGATCATGCGAGGATCACTCTTGCATTTATACTTATCAAATTTAGGAACAATAAAATTCTTTGGGAAGGGTTTCCGTAACATGTCCTTATCAAAGGGGTAAGGGCATAGTTCTTCATATGAATATTTCCTATTATGTCCTATGTTTCCCTCTTGTAGCGTAGTAAGCGTATCTTTCATCGATTGTAATTCTCGTTCAATGATTTGTTCTTTGGTGGGTGACATTGGTCTTTACGCCTTAGCTACTTTAAAGGTCACATCACTATATGGATCAAAGTGGAATTCGTTAGGTTTCATCTTGATTTTGTCTTTGTATACATTCCTACTTGAAGAGCCTAAGTTTGCTAATTTTTGGCTCAGTTTTAGGATCTATTTCTGAAGGATCTCTTCTTCGATTAAAGGATCCTCTTCCTCATCGAACTTGGGAGGTGGTGAGGCTTTGTGCTCAATCTTCACTTTACGTGAAGCTTTGTAATAAGGTCATGTGAATCACCAAGTGGCTTGGATGGGTCTCCTTCAACGGTGTTATGATGTTTCCCAGAAGTAGAAGCGTACCCTACATCAAAAGGGTTATCTATGTCTAAGAGGGATCTTCGCTCTTTTTTATGATTGATGGCCTTGGTTTCTACTTCATGATCCCGAGGAAGCTTGATCCTAATTCCAAGACTCTTGCGATTTTCTGATCTTTGTTGTAATAAAGGAGTTCGTCAAAGTGACCTAGGTCTAATTGGTGTTGTTCTTCAGAAGAGTCAGACTCCTCTCCACTATGATCGATCAATGGCTCTGCATCTTTAACTTGTGAAAAGAGAGGTGCTAAGTTGTTTCACTAAATGGGAATGATTCAAAAGGATTCTCTCCTAAGTCGTGGTTAGTTGGTTTGGATGCCATCTTCGTGATTCTAGGCATCACTCAGCTAAAAAGGTTATGCGAGGTTCCGTCTAAATGTTTTTAAATTTTATGCGGAACCTAGGCATATGTTCAAGTCAGTTCTAAAATTAATGTTTATGCAGTTACTTTTATGACTCAAGAAACACTCATATGAACACTCAAATGCAATGATTAGTCAAATTGTCATTTTTCCAAGTCTATACCCTAACTATGATTCCAGTGAAAGGCCCAAAGTGAATAGTGCCAACATCGTATTAACACGTAGATTGAGTTAGAATTCTAACAAGGCCTAAATATTAAAGTGGTATCAACGTGATCCTCGATGAGGTATACTAAAACTAGTTTGAATGCCGATGAAAGCTAAGTTTTCTAAAAATGGAAGTTGCATGAGTATGTATAGTGTAACAACACTATCCTGATACATTAACCAAGAAAAAAAGGTGTTAGTATCAAGATGATGTTATTTTAATATATATAAGGCAATATCGACACCCTAAAAAAGACTTAGATGACGTCGAAATTGAAACGAAGTACTTGAGTATAACAGGAAGTTGCTAGTTATGCGAGTAGCGTAACCACATAATAAAGGGACTTATATCAAGTTTTCAAGAAACTAAAACCCAATGTAAGTACCAACATTGTGTGATTAGAATGCAAGAAAAAAATATCAACCTAAGGAGAGATAAATGATGAACCAAAATCGCAGTAGTGAAGACGATCCTAAAATCAAGATCAAAGAACTATCAAAGACATGAAAATGTACTGTGCACTTTAGACGTTTAACAACCTAGCCACAAACATGAATAGGCATAAACGAGATAAAAAGTGGCGAGCACCATCTTTAATGAAACGCGCGAGGTATGCCTCCTTCTCACCCCTAAAAAAATGGGCGACGAGAACACAATGGTATAGATCAAAAGGATGAAAATAAACTAAGTGCCACTTGGGCAAAGTTTCACCTCATTCGAAGGCGAGAAAAAAACTGAGCTAAGTGAGACGTTGTTTAGTTCCATGATGAAAGACACTTAGTTCAAACTTACGTGGGTTCTTTTCCTTGTTCAAGAAACAAGGTTTAGACTCCAAGTGAGTTGTCACTTCATGATGGCTTGACACAACAACGGACTAGCAAAGTGGGCTCCAAGATAGAATGGCTTCCCTAATAAGATCTCTCAACTAGGTGTCACAAGTTGTCTAGGAGCGAGCTCAATTTACCCAAAGAGTCACACTGACTGATTTAGGAGTATCTCGGCTTTACTTTACCCCCTTTTAATATAATGAGAAACTAGTGTGTTTCAATTGTACCATCACTGGGTTGTGATACATAACAACTTTGACTCTAACTTACAATGCAAAACTAGTCAAGTGGGTAAGTGGAGTGCTTCCTGTTTCATCCATGAGGTTACTTAGCGGTGGATTACTTTAGGGTTCCTGGAACCACCCCCATTTTTATAGCTTAAGGCGTTATGCCAAAGGGGTTATGTTCCAGTTGAGCGGATAGGGACATACCCTTTTCCAAAACCTACAATACAGTGTGAAGTGGAATGGTGTGTTTTTTTATCTTGCTTAACTTAATGTGGTTTTAAGTAGCACACCATTTTGGCAACCTTGTATGAAAACACGTGTATTAGAAGGTTTGTGTCTCGTTTTGACACCTTTTCTTTGACAAGTGTTAGGTCCTGTACGAGATGAGTTTAGTAATTTTCCATTTGAATACTGATATCAAGAAAGGGAATTTACATGTTGCTTTTGATTCCTAAGATCACCAAAAAGGTGCGAAGGAAGAGCATACACAATGTGAAAATTCCACTAAAACAAGCTATATGGAAAGTACTTTACTTTTAGAAGTATAAAACAAGTGTTTTTAAACATGAAAAAAAGGTTGTACAAGTGTTTTTGATCTCTAAGATCACCTAGAAGGCGAGGAGAGAGCATACACACTTTACAAACCTCATTTTAGTTAAGGAATGAAAAACTCTTAAGTTATGCTAATTTAAACAAGTAATCAACACCCAACTTGCTTTGTTAGTCTTTAAAAATCTCAGATTTTTTTTTTTAAAATGATCCTACAACCTCGGGAAGTTTTTTCAAATTTTAACACAGACGCTGTGTGCCCAAAATGACACCAACATGCCCCACCAATGGATACACACCCCACCCAATGCATGTGCGAAGAAATGACAGGGGAGTACAAACACGTACGCGGGCCTGTTAGACATGTATGTTAGGGTTTTAACGTGTATGCTCTCTATTCAATGGGTATGCTGCGGAAAAAATGTCAAAAAACACAGTGACATGACAACACACCAACATGTCCAAGGCCACGAAGACACTCAATGGTTTAAGAGATGCCAACGGTTCAATGGAGATGTGGCCCATTATAAAATTTATTATCAACCGAGTAGTATGACAAATGGATATGCAGTGAACATCTAGATATCTCAATGCCAATGTTATGGTACCGATGAAGATGCGCCCCTTCAAGTCACCTACGTGTATCCCTTGAAAACCTATAAAAGTCACAGATTTTGAAAATTTTCAAAAGAAAACAGGTTAAAGGTTAGCCAAAGAAGCCTATTTCTAGCTCAAACCCCAAAAATACATGATCAAGGATGATTTAGCCTACTTAAAAAATGAAATCATGTAAATAACAAGCTATTTATCCTAGAAAACATGAAAGTGGTTAGAAACTAAAAATAAATAGCTTGAAAAGACTCCATTAATGGAGGATGGACTTCATGTCCCACCGGCGTGCCAAATGTGTTCAAAGAAAGGTTGCAAAAAGCTATGGAATGGGGTAAGAACACTCAAGAAACCCCAAATATTTGTGCAAAACTGATCAATGGACCATCAATTAAGAAGTAAACAAGGATTCCTACTTTGCATGCATTAGTTTGAAGCAAACAAACAAACTTAACAAATATAATTACCCTCTATTCTTGAAAGCTTAAATAAGTGAGCCTAATAAGGATCTAAGCAATCAGTTTGTGCTTAAGAGAATGGGATCTCACCATTAATGGCTTCAAGGCCAATGGTTCTTCCCATTTACTCCATGGTGTGTGATGTGTTGCAAAGGATAAAGCAAATAGCTCAATAAGATGAAATAAAACTCCTAATCCTAGCAATAATACTATAGTTTATGTTAGAGGGAAGAAGTGTTCTTGTAAATGAGAGGGGGTAGTGGGCTATTTATAGTTTTCCATTTGGGAAAGTGGAGGAATTTGGGTGCATGTGGGACAAATAGAAAAATCCAAAAACACCTTTAGCAAGTCAAAGTAAGATTTGACTAGGTTTAGAAGAGATTGACCATGGTTAAGACTAGTTAAACCACGTTTAGAGAGTAATTCGATTTTGAGAGGGTTATGAGAGGTCTAATCAATCCAATGGAATTGGATTGATAGTCTTGGAGGCTAGTAGAAGTAGGTTAGAAAAAGGAATGGAAGAGGACCTAGCCAATAAGAGGGTATATTAGCCTATTTAATTGGTTTATAAGAGGAATACGACCAAAAGGGGGTCGAGAAAGGGGGCATTGGATAGGTCTAACGACGGTATGTTTTAATTTGCAAGGAGGAGAATAATCGGTGCAATATTAGGAATAATAGTGCTTTGATCAAACTACATGTGTCTATAGAAATAAAGGGAATTCGAGTTAAGAGAACCAATGAGAGAAGAGGGATCACCATGCGTAGATTGATTAATAGCTTGGCCACCATTGATCGAATGACACATGCAACCAATTGAAAATCAATTGAGTATCTTAGACTATAATCACACCCCAAAAGAAACACATCAAGCTAAATATGTATCTGGATGCTACACACATGAGCCAATTTGAGAAATCAACTCATAGATGGTGGAAAAATGATGAAACACAATTATAACTTCTATCATAAAATAAGATGTTAATATCCCATCAATTAGTATAAAAACATTTCTTGTTACATATCCCTCTTAATAAGAATTCCAATGCTACCATTTTTATGTAATTTTGAGTTCCCGGTCAAAAGTTATGAGCATTTGATGATAATTATGGCATTTTACACACGGATAAAGTTTATGCACCATCAAATTTAGCTATAAGACTAGTTTTGTCATGCATAACTTGCTCATTAGTGATTTGATCGAAATATTTCCACCTAAACTAGTGCCACATTTCTTCTCGTATTGATTGGTGTTATCAAGATCACTTGTTCACGATCATGAGCCTCTAAACTCTTAGTTGCCATTTCCTCTATTTTATTGGGTTTAAGTGGCGGTGATTGGTCCACGTGGACCAATCACACTCTCTCACAATTTTGGATTCACTTGAGGTTTCCAATGGATTATCTGGGCCTTCCTCAACCACTTCCTCGTTAAAGTTTTTGAACTTCTATGATCATGGACCACCTTCATTGGTCCATGTGGATCAATCACATTCTTCCATGAATTTGAACCTTTTCATCCTCTCGACATTCAACCGTTTGAGTTTGGCTATCAATGACATGTTTCTCGGATCTCGAATTCTCGGTCCTTCCTTGTTCCCCATGCTCAAGCTAAAATTGTGAGTTCCCAACTTGGAAAGACAATTAGCCATTTGTGTTGATCCTTTGTGTTGAAAAGTGACTAAGTCCCAAGACTTTGATGGCACGACTTCGTAGACACACATGTTCGATTATATGCGATTACATTTGATAACCCCGTCAATGAAGAGATGCAGGGGTTTAAAACATCACCACTTGTTTAAAGGAAAAAATACTTCAAATTTTCATGAGTTTCTTTGAGCCACCTTCATACACACAAAACAAGGGAATTCTACCTTTTTGTGAGTGCAAAACATAGAGATTCCAAAAATAAGAGTTTTATCATTGTTTAAGCTTTAAATATTAGCACTAAGGCCTCGAAATGAGGTGAAATTTTTGGATTCCAACACAACCCATTATTAGAAAGAATTAAGGAAAATGCATGTACGAAAAATCAATTGAACAATTTCATTTGCAATAGAAGTCTCAAAAATGAATGAGAACTCAAAATGGTAGAGAAAAGTTTAACATAATATCGTTGGTCAAAAGAAGAAAAGGAAGTGAAGCTCCAAATAGAAAAAGACATACCATGGAGTTCCTAAACCTCCACCAGTCTCTATAACTCGCAAGTAATGTCAAGTGTAAAGGAGGGGCGTTGGATATAAGGACCTCCACAAAACCTCACACCACTACAAAAGTGCCATTAAATTAATTACCCCCAATATAGTGCCCTTGAAGGATTATATGAATATTTCCTCGATTTGAGAAGATATTATTATCAATTAATAATAATGCATTGAACTTAACATTAATGAAGAGGTTGATTCCCAACAACTAGATTGGCTAGGTGATCAACCACTTTGGTCTTCCTTTTAGTGTGAGAGGTTGAGATTGAGAATAGCTCGTAGGCTTCATATTACTCGATTACAAGAATTTAATGTTAATGTTCGAAGAAAATAAATAAATTAAAAAATGTTTTTAGGATAATTACCCTCAATCACCAACTTAGATCAATTTTTATCCTTTACAATCCAAAACCTATGTAGAGAGCTTTAGCATATGCATAATTATCCGTACTTAACCCCCACAAAAAAAGCCCTTGCCGTCTCTAAAAATACTCTCAACCGTAGTTCACCCCTGAATTACATTTGACAACATCATCGAACATTCAATTAGATTTCAGAATGGAGGGGACGGTGTCGGTAATTACGTTTTTAACCGGTCTTCTTAACTTTCCAATATTAAAAACCTTCCAATAATTTTTTCATTCTAAAAATATGTTCTTACGTAGTTAAAAAGCCGTGAAATAAAAGAATTATTTTTTAATAAATATGGATTTCCGCGTGATTAAAAGAGGCAGGACTAAAATATAGAATCATCTATTTTAGATTTTAGACAATCACTGTTTTATTTAATCAACCAAAAATAAAACTGTTTTATTTTTAGTGAAGATTCGTACGTATAACAAAACTTGGAAAACACGACGCATAAAAAAGCATGGCCTAAAATAGAGAGGCGTCTCTTTCTTATTTATTTATAGAGGGGAGATAGAGATTCTGATCCGAACCGACGTTGGGACTGTGGGAATATGAATAGAGAGCTTCTTAACGTATATATACCGATCGACTACGTATGTTTTGTAAAGATGGAGGAGCAAAGAATGACGTCTCCAGATGTTCGCTGTCTTAACGGCGTATGTGACGCCCTTCTGTCTCCGTCGGGCACATGGAAAAGCGGATGGCGCCTCAATTCCGGCCTCTTTGCAAAGCTTTGCTACTTCTGCGGATCTTCATATGACCAGGGGCCTTCTGCAAGAACTTTCACAATGACCATGCAGGGTGGCGCAACTGCAACAAGTGCAAAATGTCCTTCCACTGTGGCTGTGTCTGCAGCGCACACTTGTTTGTTCTTGCTGATCTCGGAGGAATTGAATGCCTCCACTGCGCCGCCAAAACGAATAAAACCCCTGACCTAAACCTGCCTTCTCCAGAAAATCTTCAATCCGATGAAATCTTTGCGAATTCTGGAGATTTCCTTGGCAGCGATGCGGCGAAGCTCGTCGAATTTTCTGGTGGCCGCGAGGCCGCGAATTTGATCAGTTTTGAATATTTGGGTGGCCGCGAGGAGGCCAATTTCATGAGTTCTGGAAATTTATGTGGCCGGAAGGCTGCGAATAAGGTCGATTCTGGAGATTTAGGTCACGGCAAGATGTCCAGTTGCAGCCATTCTGGAGATCTAGGTGGTCACCAGGCTACTAAAGGTGTTGCAAGTGGTAGCGCTGCAATGGTGGATTTTCTAGCCATCAGAAAGCCCAAAACCCCATCACTCAGCGAGCGTCCAGAAGGGTTTAAACCTGACAAATCTTTTGGCGGCAAGGCTGTTAATTTCATCAATTCTGGAGATTTAGTTGGCCGCAAAACCATGAAAAGGGTTGTTAGTGATAATGGTGAAGCGGTGGATTTTTTCGCCACCATAAAGAAAGGAACCCCATATTTAAAGGATGCTCCAGAAACCTTTTTTCTGCAGAAAAGAAGGTAGGGTTTGGAGAAGCAACGATTACAGCACAGGAATATTTACTTGGTGGCAATGCCGTGAAAAACAAGGCTCCAGAAAATCATCCCTCCGATAAAATATTTTTCAGATCTGGTAGACAGAAGGAACGGCTCGGGGAAGCAACAACCGCAGCACAAGAAGATTTAGGTTGTAGCAAGGCCGTGAAAACCAGTCTCCAGAAAAGCTTCAGTTTGCTGACATGATTGCCAAATCTGATAAAAAGAAGAAAGGGTTTAGAGAAGCAATGAGCTCAGCACAACAAGATTCAGGTGCTGCCCAGGCGGTACAAAATCGGAGTCCAGAAAAGCTTCACTCCGATAAATTTTTGCCAAATTTGGAGAAAAGAAGAAAGAACTCGGAGAAGCAACGAGCTCGGCACAAAAAGATTCAGGTGGTGGGCAAGCGCTGAAAAACAAGGTTCCAGAAAAGCTTATTTCTGATAAAATTGTCGCCAGATCTGGAGGGAAGCAGAAAAGACTTGGAGAAGCAACGATCTCAGGACAAGAATATTTTGGAGATCGTAACCAGGTGGGAAACATGGTAGTTAGTGCTAGCGCTACAGGACTGGATATTTTAGCCGGCAAAGCTGAAGAAATTGGTACACCTGCAACGAGAAAACACCCTCGGCATAAACCTAATTGCGAGTGTGTTGTATGCATTCAGCCTCCCAGCGGATTTAAACACTCCGCCGGATGTCTTTGCGAAGCCTGCGGGATTTTAAAGCGCAGGCACGAAACACAGCGAAAAAAGCGTTTTCAATCTGAATTCGGAGAATCCGCGGCCAAGAAGAAGAAGAAATAGGGTTTTATTTATTATTTTTGTAATTTCATGAGGATTTGCGAGCACAAAGGAAAATTCTTTGTTGCATGGTTTGAATTCAGTTTCTTTTCTTCAGCACATGGATTCATCGGTACATAGTTTCTCATTTACTTATCCTCATTTTCAGGCGCATCGGGACTCTGTGTTCCACTTATAATTTCTTAAGAATTCACAGTTTTTCTTAAGAATTCACAGTTTAATCGACTGTAGTTATCAAATGAGATCTAAAATTATTTTCTCTATGTGAAGAATTATCTTTGTTATTGACTTATCAGGAAAATTATTTCGACTGTCTTTAAATTATGTTTGTTATTGAATGAAGAAGAAAGGTCTTACAAAAAAATCACCGCGGGAAAGAGTTTAAAAGTGTCTTTCAAAGAAAAGCTAATTAAAAGATAAATTTAGGCAGTAATTACAATACAATTAAGGCATCCGCCAATTTACGCGTATATTAGGGCTTGAATGATGTTTGAAAAAGAAAATATTTGCTAAAATACACAATTTTTCTCACGCTATGGCCTTACTATTGTAGAAGTATTGTTTCAAACGAGTGGTAGTGTAAGTGCATATGGTGAACTTGAATTAGAAGGGTCATGTCCATTCTTTCTGATTTGTCATTTTTATGTTCAAATTTTTTTAAGATAATATTATTAATTACATAAAATAGATATAATATTCAATATTAAGATGAAGATATATTATTCGTGTTTAAAAAAATGTGAGTGAGAGGTATCCAAAAGTATGATATCTTAAGTATACATTGGTGTTGTTTTATTTTTTCACGAGTTATAATTTGTGGAACTTGTGCACATGAAAGTAACTAACAATACCATAAAATAATGAATCCAATTAGTAGATAAAATACCCATGGCTAAACTTTTATTATGAGGATCAACACTATCAACATCAATAGCACTATTGACTTAAATAACTATATATTGTAAAGAATTAACGTTTTTTCTATTTCCTTTAGATGATACTAATTCTATGTATTTTTGTTACATTTCTTTCCATTAGGATAGGATTCCAATAATGAGGGAAAAGAAGTAGAACAAAATTATTGATATTGTAGTCTAGGGATGTCAAAGAAACATGTTACCTCCCACACAAATCTCTCATATTAGCTAAGATAACATGTGCTAATGGTGAGGTGGATTTGTTGTGCCTAACACCATTAGGAAAACTATGAAAGACTTAATGTGGGAAGAACAAAATAATATTGATTCCTTGTGCACTTTTGTTTGTGAGAAGAGGATATAATGATAAGGGAGGGGTAAATAGATATCCCATTTTAAGTGTAACAATGATATATATGTTTTTATTGAGAGTTAAGTTTGTTTTAGTTATAGTTCATTATTTGATTTCACATATTAATAGTAAAGTTGTTGAATTTTATTTTGGAAGGTAGTCCCATGGCTCTAAAAGATAATGGGAATCCCATAACATGTTATTGTAAAAGGAGGGGTTGTTTATGTAATTTTATTATAAAGGTGTTTGAATAAATTAGATGTTTTCCTTTCATAAAATGATTGTTAAATCTAGAGTGAAGAAGAAAAGAATTTGAGAAAAATGAACTTAGCATAAAAAGATGGTCAAATGATGAAAAATCATGCTCCAAAATCGACATTATGATAAAATATTTTCCAAATTTGGAGACAATAAGAAAGGGCTTGAGAAGAAATGATCTTAGAAAATAAGATGTAGATGGTGGCCTCCAGAATTGGAATATGGTTGTTAATGCTAGCACTACAAGAGTGGAATATTTAGCCACAATATCTAAAGAAATTGGTACACTTTAAAGGATTAAACACCCCTAATAAAAAACCTTATTGTGAGTGTTTTGTATCCATTTAACTTATTAAAAAAATATAGAAACTTCATTGTACATAATTGTGAAGTGTGCAATATTTTAAAGAGTGGAGTCAAAACAAGCTAAGTGGATGTTTTACCCTAGGCTTCACCAACACAAACCTTGAGATTTCTAGCTTACAAGAAGATTGTAAATTAACTCCTTTGTATACGAAACATATATATGAAGAGTTATAAATGAATGTGATCAATATTAAACACACATATATTAGATGTATGAAAATTTACAAACCCATGTGAACACAATTTTTATCCTAGAGAAACCCAAAATGGGAGAAAAATCCAGTGGGTGAGGCAATTGCACTCCCCTTTCACTATGTAATTCACTCAAATGTACAAAATACTGCCATTAATGGCCTTCATGGAGTTGATATTTCACACTTTATCTCTCGCAAAATTAAAAAAACAAAATGCTTAACACTTTTACAACAATTCTCTAACAACTCACAAGAAAAATCCCTCACTTCTAGGAAAATCATTGTGTAACCATGAAAAAATAATCCAACTTGCTTATTAATAGTAATGATAATCAAATTCCATGATTCATCGTACATTCTTTCATGATAATTGAAACCCAACAGACACTGCAAAGATGCCCCTACTACGGGAAACTTCCAAGTAACCATTTTTGAAGACGAATCATTTTCATCCATTACATTATAGGTGTTTCTTTATGTGAAGAATTATCCTTGTTATTGAATTATTAGTAAAATAATTTCCTTTGTATTTTAAATTATATCTGTTACTAAATGAAAAAGAAAGGTTTTTGAAAAAAATCACCGTTGTAAAGAGTTAAAAAGTGTCTTTCAAAGAAAAGCTAATTAAAAGATAGATTTAGGCAATTCAACAATATTAAGACATACACCAATTTACGCATATAATAGGGCTTGAATAATGTTTGAAGAAAATATTTGGTAAGATACATAATTTTTCTCATGCTATGGCCTTAATGTTGTAGAATTATTTCCCTTAAGTTTGTTTGAAATGTGTGGTCGCATGAGTGCATATGATGAACTTGAATTAGAAGGGTCAATGTCCATTCTTTCTTCTTTGTCATTCTTATGGTCATTTTTTTAAGATGGTATTATTAATCGATAAAATAGATATCATATTCAATATTAAGATGAAGGTAGATTATTCATGTCTAAAAATATTTTTAGGTGAAATATTGAGAGGTGCGATCCAAAATTATGATATCTTAATATTTCAAGAGTTGGTGGAACTTGTGCACATTGTGTCTCAAGCAACTAGCAATACCATAAAGTAATGAATCCAACTAGTAGATAAAATGCGCCCAACCAAATTTGTTATTGTAGGGATCAACACTATCAACATCAATAACACTATATCATAAAGAATTAACACTATTTTCTATTTCCTTCAACTATTTTTTTAGATAAGGTAATAAGGATTTGGTTTTGAAGGGTCCAAAAACCATGTACATATAATGAAGCCAAGACAGAGGATAACCAAAATTAAACATCAATGATTTTGAAGGGATCAAGAATCATGTACAATCAAAAGATAGGCATCAAAGCACAACAAGGAACAAAGTGAAGCATGGTCAAAGACCCAAAAACAAACAATGGATACTCCACCCACACAAAGGCTAGGAAAGCACAAAAAGGAAAAGAGCAATCCAAGAAGTAGGTCAAACAAAATTGACCACCCTTGACGTTCACTCTAAACCTCAAAATAGTCTCGCCCCAGTTTTCCTTTGAAAATCTATCGATTTACGGCCTCTGTCACTTTCTTTTCCCCGTGTTGTGCTTGGTTAATCTTTGTTTCCATTTTTAATCTATTCTTGGGTCGTAGATCACTTATGGGTCCATGGTTTTCTCCTTGTTTCTTTGTTCCTCTGGAAAAGGTCTTGTAATTTGGGTCTCCCATTCTCTGTTCATCTAAAAACTCGGGTTCTCCCATATTTTCCATTCTCCATGGTCGGGATTTGTTTTCCTTGTCATTTCTACCCTAAATACTTGAAGAAAAATGAATGGATGTGTCTCTGATGGACATATTTGAGCCTTGTAACATTTCTAAATTCTCTGTCCTTGGAGAAATTTTCATTTTCGGGCTCAAATGATCATTTTTCTATATTTTACGGTTTGACGGGTGTTTCTCCTAGTCAAATTTACATCCTTGCATCGACAGGGGACGTGGCACCTTTTGGTTGATGCGGCTCGGCTAGGTACTTCAAAATTTCTATGAATCACCTCAACTTAAAAATGTGTCCACGTGGAGGAACGATGCTCATTTGAAGATCTACTTTTTGGTTTGGCCTTGGAGTAGCACTAGGAGGACACGTGGAGGTTTCACTACTTTTCCCAGACTTAGATAAATTTTATGTAGCTAAAATAGTTTGGTGGAGAAAAGGGACACGTGGCGAGCCCACGCTCACTCAGAGTCTTTTAAAGAAGCACCAGGAGGACACTTGGAGGCCTCCGCTCACTTTGCATTTTGCTTGGACTTTTCAACGGCCAAAGGAGACTACCCCAGAGCATGACACTTGGCGCCTTCCACTGAGCTTCGAGCCTTCAAACAAATTTTTCGAAGCACTAGGGGACACACGTGGTGAGCCTCTTCATTCAAGGTCTCAAATTTTGGGGACTATCTCAAGAAGCACCATTATGGCACATGGGAGCATGACAAAGTCAAAAGGAGCGGGGGAAGCACCATCAAGGGCAAAACTAGAATTTTTTTCCTCTTATGCTCAAAAGGGTTAAGATATCAAAAATTTGGGACCATCTCAAGGTCGAAAAGGATTAGTCAAAATGTGTTTCAAAAGTCAAAGGGTGGGAGGTGGACCATTGGGGTAACTTGATTTTTTTCCCTTATGCTCAAAAGGATAAAACATCAAAATGGCCCACAAGCCCGATGGAAGAAAGGTCAAAGCTTGCTCCAGTCAATGGTGGAGGTGCGGGCCTTCGGAGGAAATTTGGAAAAATTTCCCTTTGTGGGAAAAGGAGTTAAAAGTAAAAAGGGAGCATGGTTCCACTAGGACCCACATTGGAAACTTGAAGCGGAAGGGCGGAGCTATGGGGGAAAACTTGGAAAATTTTCCTTTTTCCAAAAAGAGGGTCAAATGGTAGAATTTATCCATGGTTCCTTTGGGACCCACCTCAGGACACGTGTCAGGCTCATTTCCCAGGGTGAGGTGTGGAACAAAATGTGAAATTTTTCCATTTTTCCAAAAGTTGTAAAAATCAGAGGAAACCCCAGTCTATTTTTAAGTTTGAATCTTCCACGTGGATGGCCCAAATTCAAAGTAAAGATCAATGACAAATTGAGAGTCTTGAATCTGATTTTCCCCCCATTTTACTAAAACACACTGGAAGTGTGAGTCTTCATGATTTCTTGGTATTTCCTACATGCCAAGTAGAGAGGGGAGTTAATGTTGATATCTAAGTTTGGTGGGGAGATCTGGAAGATGTCTTTCACCATTAAAATGGTCTGACTATCGTGCTCGATCAGATTTTCCATTTTTCTTCTCCCAGCATGCAAGGAGCCAGATTTGATAGATTAGGGGTGGAAGTGGTTGGAAAATTGAAGAAAGAGTGATCTACCAGAGGAAGGAGTTGAATGCGGGAGATATTCGATGAGATCTACCCCTCGAGCACTGATGACTTTTTTACATATCTGATTCTGAAAATCATGATCATGATCATGGCAAGCACTTGGTGCACTCAATGTCTAGATTTTTGGGGGAAAAGGGGCTCTATTGTAAATGTTATAAATGGCACAAATTTTTCATGCAAATGGTTGGAGTGTTAGGGGTCGGGACTGAATTTTCTAATAGAAAAAGCTTGATAGAGCCCATCATTTTGAGAAGCCATTTGAGAAGCTTGTATATCTCTTTTTGTATTAAATATGATCATGTCAAGGTGGTTGCAAGTGTACAACCATTGACAAAGCTCTGAGACTATTCTAGAAACTTTCCCCTACTGATAGATTTAATCAAATTCGAGTTATTCTGTGTTGTCTTGAGAAAAATGTGTTTGTTTTATTTCTGAATGTATGCGAGTAGTTTTTCTTGTTTCTGTTGCAATCTTGTATTAAAATCTGATTCAATCACACAGGCCTCAATCCTTGTGATAGTTTAGTGGCATCTACAATTTCATTTCT
Source organism: Taxus wallichiana var. yunnanensis (assembly GCA_018340775.1). Classification (NCBI taxonomy): domain Eukaryota; kingdom Viridiplantae; phylum Streptophyta; class Pinopsida; order Cupressales; family Taxaceae; genus Taxus; species Taxus wallichiana. Next base: position 14,597 of record CM031236.1, on the reverse strand, counting down.
CAGAAGAGCTTTCATCTGGGATTGGAATAAATGATTTAAAATCACTTTTCTTTCATCTATTGATAGAGATTGTCTGTAAGCCTCTGGGTGTACCTTAGGCATGATTTGACTTAGATCTTGATGCTTTGTTGGATTTTCTAACTCGAGCCTTCATGATAGAATCTCAAAGATTGTGTGAAAAAGTGCTAATCTGGGCCTCCATTGAAGCACATATTCTAGTTAAAGAAACATTTTAGCTATTATTTGTGGCATTTTGTTGGTTTAACCTTCCATTTTGTAAGATTCCTCAAGGATCTAGTGAATCAAGTTCATCTGCCCCACCTCCCACCAAAAAAATTTATCAAAAACAACCAATCCTACCCATACTACCCCTGTTTGTCATGTGTGTATGCAAATGCATAATCCCCATCACCAAAACATGCAGAAAAGCAATCAGGGTCCCAAATGTCTTTAGTAACCTTTGCCTTGTTGTGAAAATATCTCCATGATCTAGGAAGTGACAACTCGTGAGAGTCAGATTTGGTGTGTTGATCATATTTTCCCAAGGTCTTCTCTATAAAATTTATGCAAAAGAAGGATTTATCATTATTCTTCAATAACAGAGGTTACAAAATAGGTTCTCTTACCTTGGTTGAAAGGCACAACCTAAAATAGTTAGGATCAGATCACATCCTTTTAAGGTGCTACCCACTCCTTTCAAAACCTGAGTGCTAACAAGTCAGATAGATTGCTTCCCCAGCTACAAAATGACATACATGATTATCTATCTACCTCTGAGTGTCCTGTCAAAATCCATGATGTTTCTCGGTCTTTGAAGGAGATTAAATTTGGGTACCAACACACTTCTCCCCATTTTACAGGGAATTATTTTTTGAATTGTTGGGACTAATTTGCATCATCCCATCAAGACCATTTCATTTTGTTTGATTTTTGATTATTTCTATTTATTTCTCATATCTATTTGGGTCATCAACACACTTGTTGTGGATTCTTTCAGGGAATATAGTTTATACTCGTAAAACACTTCTTGTATGCTCCAAGTGTTGTGTGTAATTCTTTCAGTTTTCACACCTAGTGCACTAGCTTTCATTTGATAAATTTGGGTAAAGAAAGGTTAGAATCTTTCCATTTCTAGTTTCTAGCATTGACAAACATTTGACAGATCATATTTAGTGCATTTTCACAACTAAGGTGGAAATCCTTAGTGGTGACTCCCTGTTGATCTGATTTTTAATGAGTACCAGTGTCTTAAAACTCTGTCAAAGTCAGATTTGTTACTAATATTTGCAAAGCTGGAAGGAAGAAGATATTTCTTTGCTAGGGATCCTACTAGGACATTGTTTCCAGAGCTAGGAAAAGAAAATCAGAAGGAAGAAAATCCTGAGAGTTGTGGGAGATCAACAGACAAGAAGAGGGATCTCCATTGATGAAAGTGATCGGCCTATCATTGAAGACTACCATTCAAGTGACTCTGAATCAGTAGCCTCTTTTTGTGGAATTGAATTCTCTAGCTGGAGAAGGGCCTTCATTTGATTTTGAAAGGTTTGCTTCACATTCTACACCTATCTTTTTTGAGGTTGATAGGGATTTCCAAGAGACAAGGCCTTTGGGGGTATCCATTTTGAAAATTATACTCCTGTGTTCCAAGGACCCTCTACCCCTTATCAATTTGTCACCCCTCCAGGGTCACCTCCTCAAATCAACATGGCCCAGCCCCCACCCAGACCCCATTTTTTGTAAACACCTTTGGACCTATAAATTTTGTGGGAATGGTTGGTTATCCAAATGCAGTTCCTCAAGATGTAAGGAACAAATGCCAAAGTTCCAAGGAAACAATGCTATTACTGGTGATCAACATCTAAATTTTTATCAATATGATGGAAGACTTTGAGATTGAACATGAAGATGTATATATCAAGTTGTTTATCCATACCTTGGAAGAGGATGCCAGGGACTAGTATAAAGCATTTCCAGATAACTCTATTGATTCTTGGACTGAGATGAGTAATGCATTTAGATTGCAGTATGGTGATAGAACTGACCCTAGGTTTCTTTTGATAGAATTTGAAAACATAAAAAGAATCCTAATGAGTCAGTACATGATTTCAACACAAGGTTTAATAAGACCTTGAGGAGATTTCCTGTTAGGATAAGGCCTTGTGATGAGTCATGTTTGATCAAATATTCTGATGCATTTGATAAAAAGGTTGCATATTACTTAAGAGACAAGAACCCCACAAATTTGAGGCAGGCCTTCACCATGGCTCTGCAAATAGAGAACAACATCAAGGCAATTGGAAAGCCTCCAAAAAGGGAGGGTGTAAAATTGATTAACCTAAAAAAAAGCTCAAACAAGTAAAGCTGCTGATTTGGAGGAGGTTGTGAAAACTTTGGCAGGGGCTGTCAAAGAAATTTCCTACAAACTAGCCCGGGATGAGAAGGAATTGGGCAGAGCTCACAAGGTCAACACAAGAAACAAAGCCAAGACAGGTTTACAAATCACCAAAGATATCTGATGATAGAGGAAAAGGACCTATTGGATTTGGAAATAGGCAGCCCCAAGGCAGGGAAAATAGAATGGTGCCTGATCCTTTGGCTACAGAGTTTGTTGTTGTGGAGGAGACAAATGTCATTGATTGGTGTGACAAATGTTTCATGCCTCATGCTCCTTGTGAAGAAGATCAACAAGAAGAAGAAGAAGCTGATGATAATGATGATGATGTCTACATGATGGGTTGTTCCACAAGCTTACAACAAGGGGCAACTTCAACTGAGGTGATAAGTGCCCGACTCTACCACCACTTTTTGGGGACTGCATTCATAGGGTACCTATTCTTCCTCCCTCTCATATTTTAGAAGTAGATACTTGTACAAGATTTTGAATTTCCCAATAATGACTTTGAATATTTAAGGGCTTTAATGATAAAGAAGTATGATGGAGGAATTCCATCTGAGGAAGATAGATAGATTACTGATGAATGTTGTTGTTGCTCAAGAGAAGGAATATAACACAAGAAGTAAGGTTGTCAAAGGGACAGGGCCTCAAGCCAAGCCAAAATCTCCCTTACTTTCAAACATTCCTAAAGAGGCTCCTAAGAAAGATGCATCTCCAAAATCCCTATAGTTCCAAACAAAAATCATATCCCTCCTCATGCCCAAGTTATCAAAAATCTTGTACCACCTAATGAGTGTGTTGGCTTTCCTTCCAATACTGCCTTGCCAAGGAATGTCCCATATGATATTGCCCAAGTTTTAAGTCAAATCAAAGTCTTTGTTCCAATTTTTGAGTTGCTTAGGATTCCTGAGCACAAAAAGAGAGCATTTGAATACTTGGGATTGAAAGAAGAGAAGACTACCCTAGGCAAGAAATGTAAATATTGTGGAGACTCCTCCAATCATTCAAGAATTAGAAACACCACCAGCATTGGAGGAACTAGGTGAACCACCTGAGGTCTATTTGGGGACATCCTTGGTGGACTCTCAGATGAATGTGGATCCATTCTTCACCACTTTGATCATTAAGGATAGATTGCTGCACAACTGCATGTTTGACTCAGGGGCATCATGTAATGTCATGCCTCTGGAAGTCATGAATGAGATGAATATCAAAGTGACAACAACATATGGGAAGTGCACTTGCCATGGATTCTAGAGAAGTGCCAGTAGTGGGATGTGTGAAGGGTTTGGTGGTGCAGCTTGCTAGCTTACCCAGGTAAAAATTTAAAACTTGATGTTGTCATCATTGATTGCTACCCATCCAAGTGGGGCATGCTATTGTCAAGAAAATGGGCTGCTAGTGTTGGTGGGAGTGTCCAAATGGATATGTCCTATGCCACCATTCCAATTGAAGGCAAGCCTTGTCAGGTTGTATGGAGAAAAGAAAATGTTGCATCTTATTGAGGATCCCAACAATGCATCCTATGAAGTATTGTACACAAATGTTGATGCTGACAACTTTGTAGGATTTGCTGATGGAAAGGAGCACAAGATTGAGGAATGTAGGTGTCTTGAACAAGTGGGCTCCTTGGACTCTATTGTTTGATGGAGCTTGCTCCAAGTTTGGGAATGGTGCTGGTGTTGTTCTACTTTCTCCTGGTCAGGAAAAAATTTTTTTTTCCTTCAAACTCAACTTTGAGTGCACCAACAACATTGTTGAGTATGAGGCACTATTTTTGGGTTTAAGAATTTCTTGGAAATATGGTATCAAGGACATCATTGTCAAAGGAGACTCAAAATTAATTGTAAAACAAGTCAAAAAATTGTATGCCACAAAGAATCAACGAATGAAATAGTATAAACATGCAGTTTGGGATCTTATTGAGATGTTTGATTCATTCAACATAGTGCATCATGATAGGAAATTCAATGACTTGGTAGAAAAAGCTTGCAGTGTTGGGGTCTCGGTTTGACAATTGTACAATGTCCCCATATTGTGAATATGATGTTGAGGTATTGACAAGACCTTCTGTCCCTGACAACATTAAACATTGGCAGTTTTTGATGATGATGCTCAGATCAGAAGATTTCTACAGAAACAAGGGAGAGTTTTTTGATCAATGCATTGATTTGGAGCCAATGGTATGTACAACAAAAGGGAAAAGAAACCTTGTTTGGCAAGGGCATCATCCAACTAAAGACCAATACCATTCCTAGAGGGCTGGTTGCTCTTGAGTCCAATTTTGATAATGTTGATCGCATTGTTAATAGATGCATAACAGCCTCGAGGGATATTGAGGAGCATGACCTTGGCACAAAGGAGAAGCCAAGGAAAATTTGGTTAGGTAGCAATCTCAGCAAGGAGGAGAAGTAGTCATACATCCAATTGTTGAAAAATACCAAGATTGCATGGCTTGGACCTATTCTGAACTAAAAGCATATAGAGAGGACTGTTTCAGCATGAGATTCCCTTGAGTCTAATGCAAATCCATTCAGGTAGAAATAGAGGCCAATCAATCCACTCTTATCTCTCAAAATGCAAGAGGAACTGAAGAAGCTGAGAGATGGAGGGATTATTCAGCCCACTAGGTATTCTTCTTGGGTTGCAAACCTAGTACCAGTAAGAAAGAAGAATGGTGATATCAGGTTATGTGTGGACTTCAGAATCTAAATAGAGCATCAATGAAGGATAATTATCCTTTACCAAATATGGAGAACATGTTGTTAGTGACTGGTTCTGAGTTTCTTTCCACCTTGGATGGTTTCTCTGGTTATAACCAAGTTGTGGTGAAGGAATCAGAAAGGATCAAGACAACCTTTACTACTCCTTGGGGAACATATGTTTATGTCAGGATGCCCTTTGGTCTGATGAATGTTGGAGCCACCTTTCAAAGAGCAATGGATGTTGCTTTTTTGGTTACATCAATGAGTTTATTGTTGTTTACAAGATGATGTAACTATGTTTTCTAGAAAGAGAAGTGACCACTTGCTTGCACTTGGAGAAGATGTTGATAAGATGTAGAGAATATGGCATCTCACTCAATCCAAAGAAGTGCCATTTTGGAGTGTAGAAGGAAAAGTTTCTTGGTCACATTGTGTCACAAGAAGGGTGATGATTGATCCAGAAAGAGTAGAGGCCATCAACAAGGTCCCAATCCCAAGAACCAAGAAAGGGAATTCAGTCCTTCTTTGGGTAGATAAACTTCATTAGAAGATTCATATCAAACTTTGTTGAGTTGACCATTCCAATCACTTCCATGTTAAAGAAAGACCAGGTCATCAAATGGGAGGAGGCTGCCATCCAAGCTTTCAATGGGATCAAGGAGGCATTAAAACATGCCCCTGTTTTAGCAGCTCCAGATTATAAGAAGCCTTTCCAACTATTTTCCTTTTGCTTCAGAGAACACTATTGCTTTTTCCTACTGTAGAATGATGATGAAGGGGCTGAGAGGCCAATTGCCTTTTTTAGTAAGGCCTTGTAGGGGCTGAGCTGAAGTACACTATCATGGAAAAGTAGGCATTTTCCTTGGTAAAAGCAAAAAAGGTTTTTAGACCTTACATTCTAAGTTCTAAAGTGGTTGCTTATGTTCCCCACACCATGGTGAAGGACATCTTGTCAGAGATGGAGTCTCAAGAAAAAGATGCAGGTGGGTGAACAAGTTGCAAGAATATGATATGGATATCCAAACCACAAAGTTGGTGAGAGGTTTGGGCTTGGCTAAGCTTATGGCTGAGAGAAACTTGCAAACTATTGAGGTAAATGAGGTAGAAGAAGAAAGGGTAGGTGTTTTTGAAAGGTTGATGAGTTCTGAGTGGTACAAGGATGTAATTTTCTATCTCAGACACTTATACTTGCCTTGAGTATTTAAGTAAGAACCAGAAAAGAGATCTTAAGTTGGCCTCCCAGAAATATGTCATCACTTGATTATGGGTTAGCTTGGAAGAACCCAGAGGGAGTCCTCTTAAGGTGCATTACTGAAGAAGAAGCCCCCAAGATAATTGTTGATCTCCATGGAGGAGTTTGTGGGGGACATTTTTTGCAAGAGTCACAACACACAAGATCTTGAGGGCTGGTTATTGGTGGCCAACTCTCTTCAGGGATACAACTCTTTTGGTTAGAAGATGTGAGAGTTTCAGCACTTCTCTGGAAGACTAAAAGCTTCAGCTCCCTTCCTTTGCAACTGTATCAATTGAAGCTCCATTCAAGCAATGGGGAATGGATTTCATTGGTGAGATTTCAGACCCTTCAAGTGTTGGCCATAAGTGGATTCTTGTAGCCACTGATTATTTCACCAAGTGGGTGGAGGAAATCCCCACCAAAAGAGAAACACACCAAATTGTCATGGATTTTCTGTTGAACCATATCATCTTGCAGGTTTGGGGTGCCAGTCAAGATTGTTGCTTGACAATGCCATGAGCTTTAGAGCTAAACCTTTGATGGCAAATGTGCAAGGAGTATGGGATCAACTTGACATATGCCTCCAATTACAATCCCCAAGGAAATGGACAAGCTGAGTCCAGTAATAAAAACTTGCTTGAAGATTATCAGAAGAACCTTGGAGCTAAACAAGAGAAAGTGGGGTGAATAGTTGAAGTTTGTTGTTTGGGAAGATAGGATCACTGTCAAAAGAGCCACTGGAAAGAGTCCATTTGAGTTGGTATATGGGACTCAGGCCCTACTGCCCCTTCATATGCAATTATCTTCATATCAGTTTATTCAACAACTAGCTGGAGATCAAGAGGTAGGTCCTTATGATGCTCGCATTAACCAGATTGTTGAGCTTGATGAAGAGAGGAGGGCATCCCACCAGAGGCATGTAAAGTTCAGAGAAGGTTGAAGAAGTTATTTGACAAGAAGGTCACTCCCAGGGCCTTCAATGTTGGAGATCTTGTGTTGCTATGGGATAGCAGACATGAGGATAAGGGAAAGCATGGAAAGTTTTGACTCATTATGGATGGGCCCTTACTCCATTGATATCAGGATTGGTGAGCATACCTTCTTCCTCAAGGACTTAGATGGTGAACTACTTGAATTTCCTATTAATGGCAGGCATTTGAAGCATTTCTTGGATTGATTCCCTAAATCAAGGAAAAATATTTGTGTACAGTGTATAGTTTGTTGTTTGTTTCTTGTCTTTTGTGTTTTTGTTCGTTCTGGTCCTCGGTGACCTATTTTTTGGTTTCTCTATTTCATTTTTGGAGATGGCTCTTGTTTCTCTACTCTACAAATTGACTCTATTGCCCAATGGATATTTTGGCACTTGGTCTACCTTTGTTCTTGTGGCACTCATAGGGAGTGCCCATCCCCGAGTCGAGCCGATGTTGGTGCTCAAAATAGTCTCACCCCAGTTTTCCTTTGAAAATCTATCGATTTACGACCTCTGTCACTTTCTTTTTCCCCATGTTTGTGCCTAGTTAATCTTTGTTGCCATTTTTAATTTGTTCCTGGGTCATAGATCACTTATGGGTCCATGGTTTGCTCCTTGTTTCTTTGTTCCTCTTGGAAAAGGTCTGTAATTTGGGTCTCCCATTCTCTGTTCATCTAAAAACTCGGGTTCTCCCATATTTTCCATTCTCCATGGTCGGGATTTATTTTCCTTTGTCATTTCTACCCTAAATACTTGAAGAAAAATGAATGGATGTATCTCTGATGGATGTATTTGAGCCTTGTAACATTTCTAAATTCTCTTCCTTGGAGAAATTTTCATTTTTGGCTCAAATGATCATTTTTCTATATTTTACGGTTTGACGGGTGTTTCTCCTCAAAATTTACATCCTTGCATCGATAGGGGACGTGGCACCTTTTGGTTGGACATGGCTCAGCTGGGTACTTCAAAATTTATATGAATCACCTCAACTTAAAATGTGTCCACGTGGAGGAACGACTCATTTGAAGATCTACTTTTTGGTTTGGCCTTGGAGTAGTGCTGGAGGACACGTGGAGGTTTTTCCACTACTTTTCCCAGACTTAGATAAATTTTATGTAGCTAAAATAGTTTGGCGGAGAATAGGGACACATGGCGAGCCCGCGCTCACTCAGAGTCTTTTAAAGAAGCACCAGGAGACACTTGGAGGCCTCCGCTCACTTTACATTTTTTGAACTTTTCAATGGCCAAAGGAGACTACCTGGAGCATGACACTTGGTGCCTTCCGTTGAGCTTTGAGCCTTCAAACAAATTTTTCTAAAGGGCAGGGACACATGTGGAGCCTCCACTCATTCAAGGTCTCAAATTTTGGGGACTATCTCAAGATGCGCCATTATGACACGTGGCAGTTTGACAAATCAAAAGGAGTGGGGAAGTGGACCATCGGGGGCAACTTAGAATTTTTTTCCTCTTATGCTCAAAAGGGTTAAGATATCAAAAATGGCCCACAAGCCCGACAAAGGATTAGTCAAAATGTGTTTCAAGTCAAAGGGGGGGAGGTGGACCATCGGGGGTAACTTGCATTTTTTCCCCCTTGATATTCAAAGGATCAAAACATCAAAATGGCCCAAAGCCCATGGAAGAAAGGTCAAAGCTTGCTCCAGTCAATGGTGGAGGTGCGGGCTTTTGGAGGAAATTTGGAAAATTTTCCCTTTGTGGGAAAAAGAGTTAAAAGTAAAAAGGGAGTGTGGTTCCACTGGGACCCACATTGGAAACTTGAAGTTTTTCAAGGGCGGAGCTGCGGGGAAAACTTGGAAAATTTTCCTTTTTCAAAAAGAGGGTCAAATGGTAGAATTTATCCATGGTTCCTTTGGGACCCACCTTAGGACACGTGTCGGCTCATTTCCCAAGGGTGGAGGTGCGGAAAAAAATGTGAAATTTTTCATTTTTCCAAAAGTTGTAAAAAGTCAGAGGAAACCCCCGGGTCTATTTTTAAGTTTGAATCTTCCACGTGGATGGCCCAAATTCAAAGTAAAGATCAATGGCAAGCTGAGAGTCTAATCTGATTTTTCCCCCATTTTACTAAACACACACTTGAAGTGTGAGTCTTCATGATTTCTTGGTATTTCCTACACACCAAGAGAGAGGGGAGTTAATGTTGATATCTAGAGTTTGGTGGGAGAGATCTGAAGATGTCTTTTTCCATTAAAATGGTCTGACTATCGAGCTCGATCAGATTTTCCATTTTTCTTCTCCCAAGCACAAGGAGCCATATTTGATAGATTAGGGGTGAAGTGGTTGGAAAATTGAAGAAAGAGTGATCTACTAGAGGAAGGAGTTGAATGCGGAGATATTCGATGAGATCTTCCCCCTCGAGCACTGGTGAATTTTTTACAGATCTGATTCTAAGAATCATGATCATGATCATGGAAGCACTTGGTAGCACTCAATGTCTAGATTTTTTTGGAAAAGGGGCTCTATTGTAAAATGTTATAAATGGCACAAATTTTCATGCAAATGGTTGGAGTGTTAGGGGTCGGGACTGAATTTTCTAATAGAAAAAGCTTGATAGAGCCCATCATTTTGAGAAGCCATTTGAGAAGCTTGTATATCTCTTTTGTATTAAATTTGATCATGTCAAGGTGGTTGCAAGTGTACAACCATTGACAAGCTCTGAGACTATTCTAGAAACTTTCCCCTGCTGATAGATTTAATCAAATTTGAGTTATTTTGTGTTTTCTTGAGAAAATGTGTTTGTTTTATTTCTAATGTATGCGAGTAGTTTTTCTTGTTTCTGTTGCAATCTTGTATTAAAATCTGATTCAATCACACAAGGCCTCAATCCTTGTGACAGTTTAGTGGCATCTGCAATTTCATTTCTCAAAAGAGCTTTCATCTGGGATTGGAATAAATGATTTAAAATCACTTTTCTTTCATCTATTGTTGATAGAGATTGTCTGTAAGCCTCTGGGTGTACCTTAGGCATGATTTGACTTAGATCTTGATGCTTTGTTGGATTTTCTAACTCGAGCCTTCATGATAGAATCTCAAAGATTGTGTGAAAAAGTGCTAATTTGGGCCTCCATTGAAGCACATATTCTAGTTAAAGAAACATTTTAGCTATTTTGTGGCATTTTGTTGGTTTAACCTTCCATTTTGTAAGATTCCTCAAGGATCTGGTGAATCAAGTTCATCCTACCCCACCTCCCACCAAAAATTTATTCAAAAACAACCAATCCTACCTGTACTACCCCTGTTTTTTCATGTGTGTGTGCATAAATGCATAATCCCCATTACCAAAACATGCAGAAGCAATCAGGGTCCCAAATGTCTTTAGTAACCTTTTCCTTGTTGTGAAAATATCTCCATGATCTGGAAGTGACAACTCGTGAGAGTCAGATTTGGTGTGTTGATCATATTTTCCCAAGGTCTTCTCTATAAAATTTATGCAAAAGAAGGATTTATCATTGTTTAAGGTGAGTGCTTAACAAGTCGGATAGATTGCTTCCCCGACTATAAAATGACATACATGATTATCTACCACTACTTGGTCTTTGAAGGAGATTAAATTTGGGTACATAGGTTGGGTCAAGTTCATTGAAGCCGATAGATCCACCAATGTATCTAGATCTACCAAAATACGTTCCCCAAGGCAAACTCTTTTCCCCCAAAATTGTAGTGGAAGGTGAGGTAGATGAACACATTAGTTTGATATGGAAGGTTTTAATGATTGGGTTGAAGGAAGGGAACCATGGATTCATGATCAAAAATGATTTTGAAGTTCCCCAAGCATAGAAAGTATTTCATCTCTATTTTCAATCGATCAAAAACCATGATATAAAAGCCTCTAGCATAGGAATAAATATCCACTCTACCTTCCATGATAGGTTTCCATTCTAAAGATATCCATGAATGCAACAACGGAGTCCCAACCAAAATCCATTAAACCTGCAAATTAGGCCTCACGTGGAGAGTTTTTCTTCATCCAAAGGAGACCACAAGAGAGCTAAAATTTGCTTTAAAGGGTTTGACACCAGGGATTCCCTTGCAAGCACCGCCAAAAAGAGAGATGATCATTAGGATTTGCATCAGCCCTCACAACCTCAACAGGGAAAAGGGTAGCTTGTCGATCAAGGGAATTCCACCTAAAACCAAGCCAGATCTGAAGAGACCCTAAGGCTCTAGATAGTTGCCACCAGCAGAAATGCACCGGAAGGGGAAGCATAGTTGAAGGAAACACTAGACCCCCACAGAGCCATCTCCACCGCCATCGCCAACATCATACCCCACCAAATATATTTCATTCAGCTATTAGGTGGTACTAATTATATGTATTTTTTTACTTTTTTTTTTCAATTAGGATAGGATTCTAATAGTGAGGGAACATAATTAGAATAAATATTGATATTATAGTCTAAGGGATGTTAAATAAAAATATTACTTCCCACATAGATCTAGAATTAGCTAAGATGACATGTGTTAATGATGAGGTAGAATTGGTTGTGCCTAACCAGTCATTAGGAAAGACTATGAAAGCATTAATGTGTGAAGAAAAAAATAATATTGGTTCCTTGTGCACTTTTATTTGTGAGAAGAGGATATAATCATAAGGGATATGTAAAAAGTATCCCATTTCAAGTATAGTGAGACAAGTTTTTATCGAGAGTTAATTTTTTTAAAGTTATATTTCATTATTTGATTTCATATATTAATAGTAAAGTTGTTGAATTTTATTTTGCATGGATTTTATTGGTAGTCCCATGGCTTTAAAGATAATGGGAATCCTATAACACATTATTGTAAAAGAGGAGTTGTTTATGTCATTTTATTCTAAAGGTGTATGAATAAATTAAATGGTTTCTTTTGATATAATGATTATTAAATATAGAGTGAAGAAGAAAATAATTGGAGAATAAATAATCTTAGCATAAGAAGATGGTCGATGGTTAAAAACCATGCTCCAAAAATTGACATTGTGATAAAATGTTTTCCAAATTTGGAAAAAGAAGAAAAGGCTTGGAGAAGAAATGATCTTAGCAAAATAAGATATAGATGGTGACCGCTTGGACTCGGAATATTGTTGTTAATGCTAGTACTACAAGAGTGGAAAATTTAGCCACAATATCTTAAAAAATTTACACTTGCAAGGATGAAACACCCCTAAGAAAAAAACCTTATTGTGAGTGTTTTGTATACATTTAACTTATAGGAAAAAATCGACACCTCATTGTGCGTAATTGTGAAGTGAGCAAGATTTTAAAGAACATAGTCAAAACATGCTAAGTGGATGTTTCACCCTAGGATTCACCAACAAAAACCTTTTGATTCCTAGACTACACAAATATTATAAATTAACTCATTTGTATACCAAACAGCGATATGAAGAGTTATAAATGAATGCGATCAATATTAAACACACATATGTGAGATGTATGAAAAATTACAAACCCATGTGAACATAATTTTTATCCTAGAGAAATACAAAATTGAAGAAAAATATTGTGAGTGAGAAAACTATGCTCACCTTTCACCATGTAATTCAATCAAATGTATAAAATATTTCCATTAATGAAGTTCATGGAGTTGAGATATCACTATTTCTCTCTCCAATTTTTTTATTAAAGGTAAATGGTTTTGAAGGGACCATACCCTGAAGTACAACCAAAAAGGCTCAACAACCAAGATAAACATGAGAGAAAAAAGTGGTTTTTTGATATGTGGGGCCACACCCCAACCAAAATCCAAAAAGCTAGATAAAACTATAAGAGTACTAAGGTAGGGGCCAACTACCTACAAGAATACGACAACATAATGATAACAACAAAACAACAACACCACAACAACTACATAGAGAACACATTGGAAAAAAAAAAGACACTAATTCACATATTTTACCTCAAACCTTAAGTGATACCATAAGTGCTTTATAAAGATTCATGGTTTTCCCGATATTAGGGTCCCAATTGGACGCTTTGAACTTCTTAGTGATCCTCCCATTCTTGAAGCTGATCGAGGAATCCCGCTAACATCAAAAAGATGGTTAATGTGAACTGGAGGAGATCAAGAACTACTCTGTGAATGGCCAATTAATTGTTATATTTTTCTTCAAGAAATTTGACTTGACTAGAGAGTGTGTTTACTTCCTCTTGAAGTCTGGTAATGGAAGCAATGTCTCGTGGTCTTCTTTACTAGTCTTGAGGAGAAAGTATACATTGTCTTCAATTGTCTTAAAAGCATCAACCTACTGTATAAAATTTTCAAGAACATAATGGGTGACTGACCACTAGGACTAACATGGATGATTTCAGGAAGGTTTTCTTCATCAAATTAAATCCTTATCTTTATTGTTGCTTCTAAGAATTTTCTTAGGAGGAGATTCATAATGTGGTCACAAAAAGAGGATTCTTAGATATAATACGGGGCTCTTTGGGGAGGTGGAGGATTTAAACAAGGGCGTGGGTCATTTTCTACTACATAAAGGATGAATTTTGGATAAGAAAGATGACTCCTTGATGGATAAGTAGAACTCTCTTATGGCCTTGAACCTCTAAAACAAATTTTTCTAAATAGTACGAGAATGTAATACGAAAAATTGACCTTTGCTTCACGCCTAAAGTGATAAAGAAGAATGAAATGGTGTAGAGGAAGAGTGGAGAACCTACCTTCAAGTGTTATGTAGTGAACCATCATGCGAGAAACTTCATCAAAAGGTTACGGAATAGAGGATCAGATGATGCCTTCACGTTTTATTTCAATTTTTCCCCATCGTCCAAGAACAACCTTTCCTCTACCTCCTTGTCAAACTTATTGTGAAAGAACTTATTGCCCTCCATACTCAAACCCATGATGAAGGAGATAAATTTCTTAGAAATTTTGAAGTATCTACCCTTAAACTTGATATTTTTATCCTTCCAATTTGCCACAAATTATAGAGAGATATGTTGATCATGTCCCCTAATTCATTGAATGAAGTCTGTGAAACCTCCCAAGACAAGAACACGATGCTAATCAAACATCACGATCAATAAGATGAAATTAATTCACCAAAATAACTTTACATAAACCTTTGCAAACAAATGAGCAACAATATCATATCTTATTACAGAACTCAATGCAATACATTGAGAATGGTCCTTGCTTAAATAGGTAAGCAATAACAATCTAAGAACCACCAAGGTCGTAGATCAAGCCATAAATCAAGGAAATAACTAGTCATCAAAGAACTAGTCAAGACCATAGATTTAGGAGAGAACTAGACATCAAGGATCTGGTCAATACCATAGATCAATGAAAGAA
>CM031235.1:966751116-966801426 GCA_018340775.1 Taxus wallichiana var. yunnanensis | reverse complement strand
ACTTTTGTTCTCATCGATGAGTCTTCTTACACCACATCCCTACGAGACCTGTGGAGCAGATGTTATCTAATTTATCTATTTCCCAAACGTCCCTTTCTACCGCTCTTATCGCACAAGAGGAAGGCTCGCCACTCCTTTTGACATCCTTAGACGAAATCTCTTACACTCGACATCACCACATTCTTTAAACATGACAGATCCCCTCAAAAATTCCCTCCTACCTATTAGTCCCTCATCACCTAAATCTTGTCAACGACCGGTTGACCTCTTAACATCTATTGATACAAAGTGCCTCATCTACCTCCCGTGTCACACCATGCAGTGGACTGGAATTACAACCCACCTTTCTTCCGCATAAAAATTACAAATCACACTGAGACTGTCATTCCACGTAAGATGACGGGCCCCATGGGAACGTTTGAGTACCCCTTTTTCTACTCAAATGCAAATGGTGATCCGATGTCTCCACCATATACCCGAAGTGTTTACGAAGCTTAAAATGCCCCTGTTTTCACCTTCACCCCCTCACCTCTACCAAATGCCCCGTCCCACTTCTATCAACTTAACCAGATCTTCCCTATGCTTGGGGGACCTCATGAATGCCCGGCCTAACGCACCCACCTAAGCGACTCGATCTATCCAAAAATAAATCCGTCCCGCCACCTAGAGACAAACTCAATCCGTATCCCTATCACAATCAAAACCATCATCGTCATGCCTACCTTCCATATTGGGACCCCATCCCTCTACCTTACATCAATATATCATACCTCCTGCGTTTTCTTCAAAACAACCTACGCCTTCCTCACCCATACAGAAATTCTGAGGTATAGAACACCGTCACTCCGCGTATCCCCGTCCACCTATCAACCCTAAACAAATTCCATCATCAAAAGATTTGTTTTCGGTCACTCCTATTTCCCGTGGTTGTTTTCGGATACCACATCATCTCGCTGCCTCATCATCCAACATACCTTTGCGCCAAAGAAATCACGTTTAGTGAAAACCATGTATCAACACCCCTCGGCTAAACCACCACCCATGCAAACCAACCACGCCCAAACATTACCAAAACCCGCACAACCAATACCCTCATCCTCTTCCGATTTTGACCCACTCAAAGGATCTTACGCCAAAATCCTTGCTATGTTGGTGGAGAATGCGACCATTTCCCTACCTCCACTTAGACCTTATGATCCGTTTAAACCCGACCTATGGGTTACGATGAGTCTAAAATCTGTGCTTATCACCGCACACCAGGACATGATGTGGAGGGATGCAAAGCTCTAAAAAGCATCCTTCATCAGATCACCTCTCCCGGATAGAAAGATTCAGAAAGACAACTTACGAAGGGAGAGACCTTTAGTTTCCATTCCCTCTCCTTTACCATCTGTCCCCGCCTCACCAAGATCTATCATTATTACAACCCCACCTCTTGAAGACCATGACTTATCCCAACCATTTTCCTCATCTCAGTCTCACGAGATTAATATGATTAGTGTCACTACTCGAGGCGAAAAACAATGGGAAAGCAAAAGAAAACACACCTGCGGCATCTCTTTTCTCGTCAAACATCTCGATTGCACCACCACCTAAAGTGGTCATTCGCGACCCGCCTATCCCATCTCTAATGTCATTCACACCGAAATATGATTAAACAGGCTTCACCAATCGCCCGTAAAATGACATTGTATGATCTCATTCATTGACTTCTGAATCTCATCGACAAGCTCTCGTTGAGATCCTTCAAGGGATAGAGGTTTTACCTAATGAAACCCTACCTTTCGCCTCCATTCTAACACCCAATCACGTTGCTTCTCTCACCAAACAATCCATCTCCCCACCATTTTCGTCTCTGCATACAACAAGCCGCCGCAGCTTAGTTTCTCGGAAGATGAAATTGTTGACTTTGGTCTGAGAAGACCCGACCTCGCCCTTTTCATTTCCGCTTACGTCCGAGACATTCGAGTACGTCGGGTTATGATTGACAGGGGTGCTAGCCTAAACATCATCTCTTCAAAAGCCTTCCAACAAATGAATATCCCTTCTAGTTACATGTGTGCCAACCCCATCATGTTGCGGTCATTCAATGACGCTTATTACTTCTACCTTAGGCACCGTGATCCTCGGCGATTCGGGTAGGACCACATACTTTACCCGAACTCTTCTATGTCTTGGAGGGAGAGTTCCAATATAATATATTGCTGGGTCATCCTTGGATCCGAGCCATGCGATGCGTTCCCTCAACATTACATAGATGCATAAAATTTGAGTACGAGGGGAAGTCCTACACCGTAAAAGCTGACCCTCCCCCCTTTAAAACCTGCAATATGTTATACCGCCCTAACGATGTGCTTATACCAATCAAGACACCCATACATTCAACCCAACCATCCTCTTCAAATGTACTTCAACCATCCACCTCAACCGCGCCTACGCCTTCAACCGATGAAACCACCATCGCAAAACCACTTCCTTCCCGCAGCCTAACATTCCAACCTCCGACCCCTTAGTAGATGTTTTTCAGCGCCTTACGCCGGGGAGTACCGCCTATATAACGTTAGTTCTTTCCTACCCTGCAGAGTACGGACAATTACATGCACATCCCACCTACGATGCCGTCGCGTGGGGAGGTAATCTCTTACGGACCACCCCATTGCCGCACTAACCTAACGTATGGGGTGTTGACGCATCCTCCATTACCCTTGAACCTCCTCTTGGTGTGGTTCCCTTCCAATCCGATTTTCAATACTTGACAAATCGTCGTTTCGCCCTCACCTTCTTGACTCGCTGTGCATGGAAAGGCTTTGGTTTTGGCCTTTACGAACAAGGCCGACATACACTCATTCCCGTGACTACCCGTAAACATAATGATCGCAGTGGTCTCGGTTTTCCGAACACACCTACATGTGGAGACACCTCGGAAGAAGAAGACGTCGCCCCTACCAAACCATCATCACCCACTTTGCCATCATCACCCGCAGAATCTATAGACCCTGAATCCATCCCTCCTAACTTTTTTTTTTCATAAATGCTATCTTCATAGGTCCTCTCACTTATCAACGTGATAATGAGGACCCATCTTCTCTTCCCCTTCTGTATCCAGACATGATCGAAGAGGATTCACCTTTGATTAATGTTGTTGAATGCCAGGATGACGACTCCATCCTCACTTACCTTGGCACGGATGATTCTTATATTCAACGAGCCTTACCATCTGAAACCCAAACCATGCTGAACGAATCTACCATAGAAATCAACATCCACACGGAGGAGGATCCTCACATTGTGAAGATTGGACAATCCCTTAACACATCAGAACAAGCCACCTTTACTACCTTTCTCCGTGCTCGCAACCAAGCTTTCGCATGGTCTTACGCTGACATGCCAGGAATTGATCCTACCATTGCCATCCATAACATCACCCTAAACCCCGATTCCAAACCAATCAAATAGAAATTGAGAAAATGCATCCACGCATTGCTCTCTTGGTCAAAGAGGAGCTCCAACGACTCCTTTTCTGTTTCCTTCATCTTGCCTATTGACTATCCTCAATGGATTTCTAACATCGCACTCGCCACTAAAGCGGCAATGTGGACTTGATATGCATGCATTTTCGGGATCTTAACCTCGCTTGCCCTAAGGATGACTTCCCTTACCTAGCATTGACCAACTTGTTGATCTAACTGCAGGTCATGAGATGCTCTCTCTCATGGATGGCTTTTCAGGATACAACCAAATTTTGGTTGCCCCTGCCGATCAACACAAAACTGCCTTCATAACTCCTTGGGGAACCTTCTGTTATCGTGTCATGCCATTTGGCCTTAAGAATGCTGGTGCTACCTATCAGCGGGCTATGACCTACATTTTTCATGACATTATGCACACTATCCTTGAAGATTATGTTGATGATCTTCTCGGCAAGTCTAAACATCGTAGTGAACATCTCGATGTTTTAACCATTATTTTTGATCGCTTGTTACAATATTCTGTCCGCCTTCAACCAAAGAAATGTGTCTTTGGTGTTCTTTCAGGAAAACTTCTTGGCTTTATCGTCTCTTTACGTGGCATTGAGGTCGATCCATCTAAAGTCAAAGCTATCCTAGAAATGCCCCCACCCAAAAATCTCAAACAATTACATAGTTTACAAGGTAAGCTCCAATCTATCCGACGTTTCATCTCCCAACTTTCGGATCGATGTCAACCTTTCCATCACCTCCTTAAAAAGGATATTGCATTCCAATGGAGCGAAGAATGTCACCAAGCCTTCAAAGCTCTCAAATCCTATCTCTTGCAGCCACCCGTGCTTATCCCACCCCAAGACGACCGCCCTTTCTACCTTTACCTTTCCGCCACCGACCACGCCGTAGGAGCCATGCTTGCACATCGTGACTCTGAGAATCGCGAACAAGCCGTTTATTATATAAGTCGTACTTTGGTGGACTATGAGACTAGGTACACACATATAGAAAAGTTATGCCTAGCCCTATCATTCGTGGCCACCAAACTCCGACACTACCTTCTAAATCACAAGACTTTCGTCATCACAATCTGCAGACCCCATCCATTACATGTATGCCAAACCTCATCTGAACCAACGCATTGCCAGATGGCTCATGCTTCTCGCCGACCTCGACCTTGAGTTTGTCCACCAGAAATCAATCAAAGGACAAACCATCGCAGACCAACTTGCGGAAGCTCCTTTACCTGGGGAACAATTTACCAATTTCACATTTCCCGACGAACTCATCGCTACTCTTTCCCTCACGGAGGAGTCGTACCCAATGACCCTCTTCTTCGATGGCTCCAAATGCCATCGTGGCGGAGGAGCTGGCGTTGTTCTTATTCCTCTCGACGCTGAGCCTATGCCTCTTTCATTCCGACTCGATTTCCCTTGCACTAATAATACAGCGGAATACGAGGCCCTTGTTCTGGGTCTCCAGGTTGCGCTGCACTTAGGTATCAAATCTATCAATATTTTCGGTGACTCTCAATTGGTAGTCAATCAAGTTATGGGCATCTACCAATGTAAAAATGAGGAGCTTCAAAAATACAAACACTACGTGGATTCACTTCTAGCCTTATTTACTCACTATTCTATACAAACCATTCCCCGCTCCACTAACAAATTTGTGGATACTATGGCTTTCTTAGCCACGCGAATTCCCGCGCGCGCCAACCGACTCGAATTATTCGTCATGGTACAACAACTTTTTGCCCCATCCTATTCAACCCCGGTAGTTTGTATGATAAATACTGTGTCTACTAATTCACAGGATACCTGGTACCACCAATTTCACGACTACCTTACAATCTCTGTCCTCCCACCTGACCTTACTAGTAACGGCAAACGTGCTTTTCTTAAAAGTGTTTCGCGTTATGTTGTCATGGGGGGACTCCTCTATAAACGTGGCTTTGATGGCATCCTCCTTCGCTGTCTAACTGGCGCGGAGGCCACTCATACCATCCAACAGGTCCATGACGGTATTTGTGGTGGACATTTTAGCGGCCTTGCCGTGGCCAAACGAATCCTTCGCCTTGGTTATTATTGGCCTACTCTCAATAACGACTGCTACGAATATGTTAAGCGTTGTGTTATGTGTCAGCAACATGCCAACCTTCAACATACTCCTAGCCACCCGCTCCAGATCGCTCGAGATCTTTGGCCCTTCTCACAATGGGGTTTAGACCTTATTGGTGAGATTCACCCGACCTCTTCACAACGTCACCGTTGGATAATCACAGTGACCGAATATTACACAAAATGGGTGGAGGCTATTCCACTCATTTCAATCAAAAAGAAAAAATTGTCGAGTTCATTAACCACCACATTATCTGTCGTTTTGGTGTTCCTCATCGCCTGATAACAGATAATGGAAAATCTTTCAAAAACAAGTTGTTGCGAGACCTTTGCGACAACTTTGGTATCAAACTTAGCTTCTCATCACCCTACTATCCACAAGCCAATGGGCAAGCCGAGTCCTCTAATAAAACACTAACCAAAATCCTCATGAAAGTTGTCAATGAATCCGGAAGAAATTGGCACGATCACATTCCCTTTGCCCTTTGGGCTTATCGTACTTAACATTCGTACCTCTACTAATGCCACACCTTTTTCTTTGGTATACGGTACCGAGGCTGTTTTGCCTCTCGAAATACAAATACCCTCCCTTAGAATATCTCTTCAGGATATTCTCACCAACGATGATTTCCACCAAGAGCGGTTAGCCCAATTGGAGCTTCTTGACGAACGCCATCTTACAGCTCTTGATCACCTTCAAATCTATCAAAAACGCATCAAACGTGCTTATGATAAGCGACTTCATGACCGTACCTTTAAGGTTGGTGATCATGTCCTCAAAGAAAATCAACATGTAACCAAACTAGAAAAGAGCAAACGTGGAAAATTTTCTCCCAATTGGATTGGGCCTTACATAATCACTCACACCTATGGATCAGGCGCTTATCGTTTAGCTTCGCTTAATGGTAAACCTGAGCCTGAGCCCCTTAATGCCTTGCATCTTCGACCATTCTATTGTTGAAATTAGTGTTATATCACTTCTTATCCGCCTACTGCTCGTCCCTTGAGCTCCCATACCACCACATGCACTTGTTTCCTACATCTCGAAATAAAATCAAGCTCACCTCTCACCTCCCCTTAACGATGCCTTCCCCTTTTTAGTCTAGTCCATGACTTCAAAGTTTTAAAATAAGCCGTATTCTTATGGGATTTTCTTGAGTCAAACTTCCTACAAGCCTAGATGCTTCATGCTAAAAAGAACATCTAGTCATCTAAACTAAATATAGATGCTCCCTCGAAGGACGGCTATATGCCAAACTATTCTGCTCTTATTATATATAGACTACTCCCCCATGAGGCAGATGCTATGCATTAAAATCATATCTCTGCTACTATAAATAGATCGCTCCCTCGAAGGAAAGCTATACACATGTTGGTCCGAAAATCATCACGCGGGACGAGATCTATGGATAGACGAGCCAACAAGTTGTGTTGCGGGGCTTAGCCCCTCTTTGCTGACAAAGAAAGTTAAATCAGTTTATTGCTATTTCTACTAGCAGAAACCTATGCAAGTCTCATGATTCTACCTTCGGGGTTGGGATCTCATCCCAAAGTAGAGTATTCCAGGCTGCGAAAAGAAAGGAATGAAAGAGGGAGAAGAGAAAGAACAGATCTCGAAGGGAGAAAAGAAATGAATTCCAAAGGTAAAGGAAGATTTATGTTTTTAGTTTGGTAGTAAACATAGCCAAACCTACTTGCATAAATAAACAAAGCAATACCGATAAACAAATGACGGAAAAGTAGATATGAATCCATGCATTAAACACATACAAATCTAACGTAAGAAAGATCTAACGTATAACACAAAATGCTATTGAGCACAAAGTACGAATAATTGTATTCTTGTCCTTTTTCATTAAGAAATCTCAAAGTCTTTCTCTCCTCACTTCTATTTCTATCTGAAAAATGTTCACACGAATACAACAAGTATTCTCATATTTATAGAAGATGAGGGAGAGAGAAGGCAAAATGGAGCCAACCACTTATTTACAAAGATATTTACAAAATATACAAAAGTCATGTTGACTTTGACAACTTTGATGGATGACATCATCCCATGATGCAACATGGATGATGTCATCATTTGTGCCAACACATTTTTAGACATTTCGAAAAGAAAGTCGGAGAATAGAGAGAAGAAGAAGAAGAAGAAGAAGAAGAAGAAGCTATTCATCATCATCATCCCGCGGCCGAAAAGGGGTTGCACTGCATTTTGCAGTGCTAGGTTCACCTTCGCACCTTTGCCTTCAAAGTAGCTTCTTTGATCTTGGAGGTGCGTTGCCCAAAGGAGAAGTTGTGAAATCTACCCCGAGGTAGATTAGTCCGTTCATGCGGCACCAATGTTCTATTCTCCACATAGTCTCCTTGACCCTCTCCTCAATTGTTTGAGGAGCCTTGCTTCTGTCAATGTCCGGGAAGGGCCAATCATCCCCTTCTGTGTCATTATACACTTTGTCTACTTCGTCTTCCGTGGTTTGGAAGCCTTTGGGGACAATGGCCACTCCGTATTGAATGATTTCCGTCAATGCCAAGCGCGAGTGATCCTTTCTTCTGAGTTCCACCTCATGGAGAACGTCAATGTAAATATCCTCAATTTGAGGGACATGGATCGGATCAAGCTTAGCCCTTGGCAGGCAGCCCCTAGGATCGAAGGTAGGCCTGGCTGGGAAGTCATGCTTCAAATTTAACAACTCCAGCTCTGCGAACATTTCCTTCGCCTTATGGTAGGAGGAGCATGTGTACCGGCCTACTGTGAGGGGGAAAGGAGTTCCGCCCTTCTTTCTTTTGAGGCACTTTTCATGGTACGTGACCAGCTGTCTTGATAGTTCTAATAGAATCAGCCTTGGTCCAGCATACCTCGGTAGCCTGGTTGGCTCTCCCAAAAAGTTGGCAGCCCTTAGATAGGTGAACATGGGAAATTGGGTGAACAGGGCCCCCATTTCTCTGTGATGCCACTATGTTCTTGGTTGTCCGACTATGAGTCATGTTCGGCCTCAGTAGGCAGATGACACGATAGAAGAACGCATCGTTAACTTTTGTGAAATGTTGGATGCTATTCTCCAGCCTCAGCTCTGGATAGTAATCAAATATCTTGGCCTGAGGCCATACTCCACTTCGGTTCAGCCCCGGATAATCCCTTGCTGACGCTGCAGCATAGACTACATAGGAGTTCATATGGAACACTCCCGTGGTGGCGAATATTGCACTGCTCTCGAGATGGTGCTGCTGATTATTTCACCCCAGCAAAAGCGCTGATCGGGAAAATTCTTATTCATTGTTTCTAGGTACCGCAGCATCCACTTATGGAAATAGTGGGCATCTGAAAGCCCGAAGACTCTGCTCAGGAAGGTGATCGTGTCACTGAGTTCCTCTGAGAAATCACTTCGGTGGATAGTCTGAGGCCACCGGGTCACTACCTTCTTATTCTTTAGGTAGACCTCATTCATCAACTGCATGCACTGGCCCTCGTTGTCTTCCCAGGCCTTGATGCATTCCTGTTGGCTAACAGCCACGTAGTTCCGGTGGTGAGGGATGCCAAGCATCAACTCAAAATGATGGGCAGTGAGGTTTATGACTACCTCGCCCTTATTGTTCTCGACACATCTTGTGTCCTTGTTGAAAGATTACACAACTACCATCATGAACTCATTGTTCACAAGTCTTTGTGCTGACAAGGATTCCTCCGGCAAAGTGCAGGGCACTGCCTATTAGCTTGTCCATCCATGGACTTCTTGTAACCTTCTGAGTTCTAACCCAGAACTCATCCATGTCAATGTGACCCAATTCTGAGTCTCTGACATCCATACTGCACTCAGCCTGTGATTCGGGCATCCTGACCCTCTGATATTTGTATTTCATTTCTTCTTCTGTCAGCTTAGCTTTTCCTCTTGGTTTGGTGGGTTTCTTGCTTGACGTAGACATGTGTTCTCTCGAACTCAGTTGCTGATCTGCACGAAGAAGAAGTGAGACCCAATCCAAAAAGGTTGAATTAGTCATTTGATCTTCCATTGGAAAGCTAGCAGAAGGAGAGAGTTAGAGATTATAAGGCTCAGGGCGCATGAAAAATGTAACTGGCAGGCCAAATAGATAAGGCGCACAGAAAAGGAATGTTGCATAGGTTATACTAGCGCCAAAGGCGCATGGCGCATGGATGAAGCAGGTTGCATTTTATAGCAGGGCGCACAGGAAATGCGTGTTACATTGGGGTTCGGTGCGCCCTTTGGCGCATGGGAAGATTGTGTAACATTAACAAATGGTGCACCAAAGGGATATGGCGCGGCGCATGGAGGGTTTACTCAACATCATGTTACTGCAACGGAGGGTGCGCCGCGCTATGTAATCTTTATACTTGCGCGCAGTAAGGCTTGTTTGCATCGAAACTGGGTGCGCCCTTTGGCGCATGGAAACATTATGTAGCATGGATAGAGGGTGCGCCAAAGGTTTCAAGGAGGCGTGGGTTTTAGACTATGTTACATGGCGGGTAGGTGCGCCGAGGGGCGCAACTATCTTTTTTGCAACAAGGCGCGCCAGTGCGCCACTGGATAAAAGCCTACCCAAATCTCTTCTTTATTCCTCTCTTCCACTTCAAAAATTACTTGGACAAGTAAGGTTTTACAAAAAGCTTTTTAATAGACCAAGCCAGTTACAAAACGACTCCTTTTCCAGCAGATCCGGAAAGAGGGAGGGAGAGGAAGAGGAACAGAAGAAAACGAACAGGGCAGCACAGGGGGAAAGGCCTAAACATATTTCATTTAAACACGACCAGCAAACCAAAAACAGACCGAAACACACCAACAGAACACAGACCAAAACATGAAAGCATAAAACAGAGAAGAGGGAGAACCTCTTACCTTAAATATAGCAAAAGATTTGGAAAGCGGGTCCACAGTGCGAGATAGCGACAGAGCAGAGCTGACAAATCCAGAGCAATCACGTGCTTGAAAAAAGGAATGAAAATGACATGGGCGCGCACTGATATTTATAGGAAAACTTGTCATCAATGCGCCACCAACCTTTTGAAATGGCGCATGGAAATGGTGTCGACAAGGGAAAGCGTGCGCCCTTTGGCGCATGGAAGGAATTGACAACAGAAGAATGAGCGCGCCTTTGGCGCACCATATGCATTGTCGACATGAAGTTATGTGCGCCCTTTGGCGCACCAAAACTTGGTGTTGCATATAGATTATGTGCGCCCTTGGCACACCGAAAAGCGTGCTAACATGGAAAACCATGCGCCAAAGGCTTTTAAGGGGGCGCATGAAACTTGGTGTTACAAGGAAAATCCATGCGCCCAGCCAAAAAAGGCTCAAAAAGACTAAGTTCGAAAACTAAATTTCCCGGGAAGGGATTTTACGACGTTTCGAACGCGAAGGATCCCTAACGAGGGATCGAAACAAAATTTTTCGGTATGGTTATCGGTAAAATTGCCCTTGTCAATTTTACGGGATAACAGCTGGCTCCTTCTGGGGACTATCCCTGAGCAAACTCGGGGGTAGAGAATCCCAGATCACATGTGCCTATCCATTGGGTACGGAGTCAAAAACAAGGGGGACCGGAGGGAGAACAAAGGAAACACACAACAAACTGAAAGCAAACACACGACAAAAGCAAACACACAACTAAAATAAACTGTACAAAGAAGAGAGCAAGCTCTACTTCCTGAAGATCTTGAGATGTTGCCCGCTATAGGGAAGCGGGAGCTCAGCTCCATCCAGATATGAGAGATAGAAACTATTCTCTCCATTGAGTTGCTTGATTTTGAAGGGCCCTCTCCATAGGGAATCAAATTTTCCGTGCATGCCCTTTGGTTCTCTTCGCTTGTCCCAAAGAAGGACGAGATCTCCTACTTGAAAATTCCTCTGCTTGGCCTTCTTATCAAAAAGCCTCTTTACTTGATTCTGATGTTCAGTGATCCTGTCGACCACCCTTACTCTCTTTTCTTCAAGTTCTGCAAGATACATGATTCTCTTTTCTAGAGAATTCTGAAAAGTTTCATCTTCGATTACTCGTGCCAAGCGTAGAGCAGGAAGTTCAGCTAGAAATGGGAAGTTCGGCATCAGTGCCATATAACACTTGAAAAGGTGACATGCCGAGAGATCTCTTGGGAGTAATGCGGTCCGCCCACAAAGCGTCGTACAAAGACTTGTGCCACATCCGCTGATTTTCATCTACTAATTTCCGTATGATGGTCACCAAGTTCTTATTACTGGATTCCGCCTGACCATTTCCCTGAGGGTAATAATCCGAGGCATGTGCTAAAGTTATTCCATATTCATAGCAAAAACTAATAACTTCCCGCGAGGAGAAGTTAGAAGCATTATCAGCAACGATCTTGTTTGGAACACCGAACCTGACAATGATATTCTCTTTGATAAAACTGCAAACCACCTCAGAAGTGGCGTGCTTGACAGGTATGGCTTCCACCCATTTAGTGAAGTAATCCGTTGCTGTGAGGACATAGCTATGTCCGGCACTCGATTGAGGATTAAGTGCTCCAATAAAATCAATTCCCCATTGCCTGAATGGTTCATTGACAATGACGGCCTTAGGGGAAGGGCAGCCAACTTGGGCTTGCCGAATAATTGCGATGTGGTTCACACTTAGCCACCCGGTGGTTAGCCACATCTTGAAAGAGCGTCGCCAATAGTACCTGGCTCGAATGATTTTGTGTGCTGTCACGGAAGAAGAAAAATGACCTCCACAGGCTGAATTGTGAAAACTTTCCAGCAGTTTTACTTGCTGGGGCTTGTCAACACATCGCAGAAAGACACCGTCTATCCCGCGCTTATATAAACCGTCATCCCAGATGACATATTTAGCTGCTCTGAGCTTTATAGTGCGCTTCTCCTTTGCAGTTAGGTGCATTGGGCATTCGCCGTAGGTAAGGAAGAAAGCAATGTCGGAGTACCACTCGTCGCTAGTTGCAACAAACAGAACTAGAGGCAGAGAATCAGGCTCCTCTAGAGGGCTTTGCTCTTCGTCGGTACAGTCCTCTTTTCCTTTAGGGTCTTCTAAATTTTCATTTTCAGCCATTAGCTGACACAGGCCCTTACCCCTTACCAGCTTGGTTGGTTTAATATCCAAGTCATATTCCTGGACCTTTGCGATCCAATTCCCTCTCAAGCTTCCTAACTCCTGCTGAGTTAGAATTGATTTCACTGCGGTGTCGGGAACCAGCACCACCGTATGCGAGTTCAGAATGTAATACCTGAAATTCTTCACCGCTTTGACAATGGCAAAGGCATGCTTTTCCAATTGAGTCATCTTCAGTTCGTGAGGCTTGAGAGGAGAACTCATGAACGCGATTGGAGATTCAATATCCTCCGAGTTCTTTTGCATTAGGATTGCAGACACAGTATGTTTGGAGGCGTAGCTATACATAATGAAGTCTTTGGAGAAATCCGGACATACCAGGACCGGTGCATGAGCAACAGAAGTTTTTATCTCCTCAAACGACCTTTTCCCTTCTTCACTCCATCTGAAAGTTAGTGACCCCTTCATCATGTTCAGTATGTGGCGGGTCTTCTCAGCAAAATCAGGAACAAAACGCCTGAGAAAGTTCACCTTTCCGAAGAAAGAATGAACACCATTCTTGCTGCCAGTAGGCGAGTAAGGCTTTGGATAGCCTTAACTCTTTCGGCATCGATCTTCGTTCCTTCTTTGATAACCACATGACCGAGCAATTTCCCTTCCGTAACCCCAAAAACAGACTTTTTGGGATTTAGGGAAATTCCATGTTCTCGGCACCTGGCCAATACTTGCTCCAAATGATCACAATGATCACTTCGTTGTTTAGAGAACACGGTTAAGTCATCTAGATAAACTACAATGACTTTTCCCATCATGCCTTTAAATGCGAAATCCATGGCCCGCTGAAAAGTGGCACCAGCGTTAGTTAGGCCGAAAGGCATCCTGCTATAGGCAAATGTACCCCATGGAGTAGTGAATGCTGTTTTGAATTGATCTTCAGGCGAGACTTCAATCTGATTGTAGCCTGAAAAACCATCAAGCATAGACAGCATTTCTGATCCAGTTACTGCTTGCAGAACTTGATCCATTATGGGAAGAGGGTAGTTGTCTTTCAGCGAAGCTTGATTCAAGTTTCGGAAGTCTACGCAGATGCGTATTTCACCGTTTTTCTTGCGCACCGGCACAATGTTTGCCACCCAAGTGCTGTGATGAATAGGGAAGATGATTCTTGCATCCAGCATCTTCTGAATTTCGGCCTGAATGGTGCCCGAAATCTTGGGATTATAGTGCCTCTGCTTCTGACGGAAGGCTTTGACATCGTCTTTCAAGGGAATATCGTGCTGAACGTCCTTTGGCTTGAAGGACTTTAAATCGGCGTAGGACCATGCCAATACATCCATATATCTTTTCAGCAACTTGACAAATTTCCACTTTTCTTCTGGCGTGCAACATTTCCCGATGTTCACAAATTGCGGATGTGCCTCAGAACCTATATTGACTGGTTCTGTCTCTGGGGATGAGCAAGGATCGTCCCGCTTCTTCTTTCTCACAAAACGGTCATGCCTGTCAAACAGGCGTTCCAGAGAAACCAGGCCCTTCGGAATTTTATTTCCTTTGAGCTGACATATGCCGTCTTTCTCCTCTGATTCATGGTTTTGACTGTTGATTGATTCGCGGCATGTTGAGGTGGATCCTTCAAAATACAACTCATCAAAATTTTCTGATTTTTCTAGAAAGGCAATGAGGTGATTATCATCGTTGAATACCTGCCAATGCTGAGAGTTGTCTGGCACGCTCGGGCGGAAAACCACTTCAATGGTGTATTTGTTCGTTTTCAAACCCGGGTGCGGGAGCATGAGAGATGCTGAAACGGCCAATGAATCGGCCATATCATTTTGAGCTCTTGGAATTGCCCCTATCGAAAAAGCATCAAATTCCTCAATGCTGTCCCATACTGCATTACGGTAGTGCCTGAGCCTTTCATTTTTACTTGGTAAATCCTTTTGACCTGATTTACAACCAGCTCGGCATCACCTTGAACTTTTAGATTTTTAATTCCTCTTTCCTTTGCAGCTTGCATACCGAGTAAGAGAGACTCATACTCAGCAGTATTGTTAGTGTTGAAAAACTACAATTTGAAAGAGAGAGGAATGACTTCTTCCTCAGGAGATATCAGCACAACCCCAGCACCACATCCACTAGTTGCGCAACTGCCATCAAATTGCAAGGTCCAGATCTTATTGAGATCCTTTTCTTGAACGAAAACGTCCTTTGTATCCGCCTCGGTGGATAAGAAGTAGTTCCCCATCCCTGATGATTCAAAAAGGATTTGGGCTTTGGGATCTTCGGAGCTAGTGACCAAGTACTTCTTTTGGGATTCCGGTTCTAAAGTTTGCATTACGCCTTTGACTGGAATTCTAGCTTTAGACCAGTCCATGTGAATTTCTCCACCAACTTCGCTGCAAAAGCTCCTTCCTAGCAGAATTCCATAGGCTGCCGGAATGTCAGCGACAAGGACGGTCATTTTTACTCTTTTATCCGGGAAGGCTGCAAACGCAAATTGCGCGTCTTTGATTTGGCCAATCAACGGCACTTGCTTGGTCTCCAATGAGTAACATCTGCCGAAAGGCTTGGTAAGAGTAAGGCCCAAAGCATGGGTGACTTTCGCCGGCATAACGTTGTCAGAAGCTCCGGAATCAATTATACAGTTGCTCAACTTATGGCCGTTGATTAGGAGAGAGAGATAGAAAGGTTCTATCTTGCCTGATGCGGATGTTGAAGCAACATTTATGTGGGATTCAGGAGGAGTGGAAAGGATTCCTTTTGGGGAAGCCTGATTAGATATAACAGCTTGACTTTGGATATACTTAGTCAATCTTACAAGCTGTTCGGGGTTTGACTGAAGATACTCAGCTTCAGACATCTGGATCTTGGTCTTTTTTGCATGATCTATTATATCGAATGCGGCCAAGGGTTGCGTTGGTAAAGGAATGAGTCCTTCACTTCGCGATGGTGGAACAGGGTTACTGATCTTGATAGGAATATGAGGGGGCTGATTCGGAGGAGAGATGGGCGGAAAAGACTTCTTTGCAAAAGACTTAACAGGGAATTGAGTAGGAAGAGGATTACCTCTTCTAACAATGGTTGGAGGCACGTTTGACACGACCTTCTCCTTCTGCACATGGGCAGCAACTTCCGCTTCCTTTCCTTGCGAGCGGGTAAAAAGCGTAGGATTGTCCGCTTGCATAGCCCTGAGTACTCTCTTCTTCATCAGATTCATCCTCATCAAATTCCATGTATCCAATAGTGGAGTCGCCAGTCGGCTCACCGACATCTTGATCATCTTCGTCTTGAGGCGAAGATTCTTCATAGTACTGCTCTTCCTCTTCAATTTCGGCCAAAGCATTGACCGGAGGAGCTTCAAGCGCCAACCGTGGAGCAGTTGTAAGTAAGCGCGGTCTTTGTGAAACATTGTTAGGAACAAAATTCCTCCGCGGGACATCCCGGTACGAGGAACTGGGAGAGGCCTGGGCCAGCTGCTTTTTTAATGCGAGCAGATCGTTCGCCATCTTTTGGAATGCTGGATCAGACGAAGTAGCAGGCGAGGGGTCCGAAGATTTGGACTTTGATGATTCCTTTTTCAACTCGCCAGATATTATCAAATTGTCTTCTATCCGAATGGCAGCAGCCTGAGCGAGAGGCAGAGTAGCTACTCGCTCTTGAAGGAGCAAGAAACTGACTTTTGAGCTCATGGCGTTCACGAAGAAACACTTCTGATTCTCCGGTGTTGGAAGCATGGCAGTAGGGACACGGTTGATTAATGCATTGAACCGGGCGACAAAATCGCGCATGGTCTCATTGGCCTCTTTCTTCAGGTGGGTAATCCGCGATAGCAACGCAAATGCATCTTCTGAAGGCTTGTATCTGTCTTCGAAAGCATCCCGCAAGGTAGCCCAACTGGTGATAGATCCGGCCGGCAAATGCTGAAACCATTCAGCTGCAGGCCCTTGTAGGGTTTCCAGAAAAAGGTGAACTGACACATCTTCATGAGTCACGTCCAAAATACTGCATGACATAATGAAAGCAGATATGTGGGAATCCATGCTTTGATTTCCGCTCCCGTCAAATTTAGGAAAATTCTTTCGATTTCCGTGAGGGAGCGTGTGAACTGGATGTGGCAAATGCGAGAGAGGGCCAGAGCGTTTCCCCATGGTACCGCCATTTGAAAGGCCTGGAAAAAGCACACGAGTGGGAGGGTGGTTCCAGCTGAAAGCAAGGCACTACAAAGGGACGTGGATGCTCCTTGTAAAAGACTTTTTCTTCGTGAAGGTGAGACACTCTGGATGACTAGCTAATCGAGCTTAGTGCTGAAAACGTGCGGTGTCACGCTGAAATTGTGCCTGCGAAGCAGATCGAAAGTAGGATCGCCTTGTCCACGGGCTCTCTGCCGCACGTAAAGGTTCACTCGCATGAGTGTACCTTCCAGTCTCTGCAATATTAAGGCGCAGACTTAATCCTTATTTTTGGGTGTATTTTTGATCTTCGGTTTTTTGACAAAACCAGCAGCAAATACTTTTTCGAATATTTAAAAATTATCCTCCTCGAAAAAACTGATTGCGGTTAATGACAAATAAAGAAGTGAGGATAAGATGGCAGGGAAGAATAGCAGGCTGATTTTCAGATCTGATCTTTACATTTTCAGAGGGTTTTAAACTTTTTGGAAAATAGTCAAAAATCCAGATCTACGGAAAAATAATGATTTTGATAAAAACTCAGCGAACTAAAGATCTGTAACTAGGCCCGATCTATGACTCTCAGAAGAAATTTTTTGATTTGAGCACTTTTGCAAATTTTACGGATTTTTATAAAAAATTCAGGTTTGCAAACAGGCAGCAATCTTTTGATTTTTCTGATTTTATGTTATACCACCAGCATAGATCTGACAGTCTGTTTCGATCCCAGTGAGTCGCCAGAAAGCTTTTGTCCGAAAATGCATCACGCGGACAGATCTATGGATAGACGAGCCAACAGTGTTGCAGGGCTTAGCCCCTCTTTGAGACAGCAAAGCGAAACTGGTTTATTGCTATTTCTACTAGCAGGAACCTATGCAAGTCTCACAGATTCTGCCTTCGGGGGTTGGGATCTCATCCCAGTAGAGTATTCCAGGCTGCGAAAAGAAAGGAATGAAAGAGGGAGAAGAGAAAGAACAGATCCGAAGGGAGAAAAGAAATGAATTCCAAAGCAAAGGTCGGAAGATTTATGTTTTTAGTTTGGTAGTAAGCATGAGCCAAACCTACTTGCATAAATAAACAAAGCAATCCTGATAAACAAATGACGGAAAAGTAGATATGAATCCAACAGATTAAACACATACAGATCTAACGTAAGAAAGATCTAACGTATAACACAGCTATTGAGCACAAAGTCTGAATAATTGTATTACTGTCCTTTTTCTGTTACAAGAAAGCTCAAAGTCTTTCTCTCCTCACTTCTATTTCTATCTGAAAAATGTTCACACTGAATACAACAAGTATTCTCATATTTATAGAAGATGAGGGAGAGAGAAGGCAAAATGGAGCCAACCACTTATTTACAAAATATCTAAAAGTCATGTTGACTTTGACAACTTTGATGGATGACATCATCCCATGATGCAACATGGATGATGTCATCATTTGTGCCAACACATTTTTAGACATTTCGAAAAGAAAGTCGGAGAATAGAGAGAAGAAGAAGAAGAAGAAGAAGAAGAAGAAGCTACTCATCATCATCATCCTGCGGCCGAAAAGGGGTTGCCTCTAATGGTGCTAGGTTCACCTTCGGCACCTTTGCCTTTCAGTAGCTTCTTTGATCTTGGAGGTGCGTTGCCCAAAGGAGAAGTTGTGAAATCTACCCCAAGGTAGATTAGTCCGTTCATGCGGCACCAATGCTCTGTTCTCCGCATAGTCTCCTTGACCCTCTCCTCAATTGTTTGAGGAGCCTTGCTTCTGTCAATGTCCGGGAAGGGCCAATCATCCCCTTCTGTGTCATTATACACTTTGTCTACTTCGTCTTCCGTGGTTTGGAAGCCTTTGGGGACAATGGCCACTCCGTATTGAATGATTTCCGTCAATGCCAAGCGCGAGTGATCCTTTCTTCTGAGTTCCACCTCATGGAGAACGTCAATGTAAATATCCTCAATTTGAGGGACATGGATCGGATCAAGCTTAGCCCTTGGCAGGCAGCCCCTAGGATCGAAGGTAGGCCGGCTGGGAAGTCATTCTTCAAATTTAACAACTCCAGCTCTCGCGAACATTTCCTTCGCCTTATGGTAGGAGGAGCATGTGTCGGCCCTCTTGTGAGGGGGAAAGGAGTTCGCCCTTCTTTCTTTTGAGGCACTTTTCATGGTACGTGACCAATTTGTCTTGATAGTTCTAATAGAATCGGCCTTGGTCCAAGATGCCCGGTTGGCTCTCCCAAAAGTTGGCAGCCCTTAGATAGGTGAACGTGGGAAATTGGGTGAACAGGCCCCCATTTCTCTGTGATTGCCACTATGTTCTTGGTTGTCATCTGCTATGAGTCATGTTCGGCCTCGGTAGGTAGATGACATGATAGAAAGAACGCATCGTTAACTTTTGCGAAATGTTGGATGTTATTCTCCAGCCTCAGCTCTGGATAGTAATCAAATATCTTGGCCTGAGGCCATACTCCACTTCGGTTCAGCCCCGGATAATCCCTTGCTGACGCTGCAGCATAGACTACATAGGAGTTCATATGGAACACTCCCGTGGTGGCGAACTATTGCAGCTGCTCAGAGATGGTGCTGCTGATTATTTCACCCCAGCAAAAGCGCTGATCGGGCAAATTTTTATTCATTGTTTCTAGGTACCGCAGCATCCACTTATGGAAATAGTGGGCATCTGAAAGCCCGAAGACTCGCTCGGGAAGGTGATCGTGTCACCGAGTTCCTCCGAGAAATCACTTGGTGGATAGTTGCGAGGCCACCGGGTCACTACCTTCTTATTCTTTAGGTAGAATTCA
Organism: Taxus wallichiana var. yunnanensis; assembly: GCA_018340775.1. Lineage (NCBI taxonomy): Eukaryota > Viridiplantae > Streptophyta > Pinopsida > Cupressales > Taxaceae > Taxus > Taxus wallichiana. Next base: position 966,781,856 of record CM031235.1, on the reverse strand, counting down.
TTCATCAACTGCATGCACTGGGCTCGTTGTCTTCCGGGCCTTGATGCATTCCTGTTGGCTAACAGACCACGTAGTTCGGTGGTGAGGGATGCCAAGCATCAACTCAAAATGATGGGCGGTGAGGTTTATGACTACTACCTCGCCCTTGCTTGTTCGACACATCTTATGTCCTTGTTGAAAGATTGTGCAACTACCATCATGAACTCATTGTTCACAGTCTTGTGAGGATTCCTCCGGCAAAGTGCAGGGCACTGCCTATTAGCTTGTCCATCCATGGACTTCTTGTAACCTTCTGAGTTCTAACCTCAGAACTCATCCATGTCAATGTGACCCATTCTAGAGTCTCTGACATCCATACTGCACTCAGCCTGTGATTCGGGCATCCTGACCCTCTGATATTTGTATTTCATCTCTTCTTCTGTCAGCTTAGCTTTTCCTCTTGGTTTGGTGGGTTTCTTGCTTGACGTAGACATGTGTTCTCTCGAACTCAGTTGCTGATCTGCACGAAGAAGAAGTGAGACCCAATCCAAAAAGGTTGAATTAGTCATTTGATCTTCCATTGGAAAGCTAGCAGAAGGAGAGAGAGAGATTATAAGGCTCAGGGCGCATGAAAAATGTAACTGGCAGCCAAATAGATAAGGCGCATAGAAAAGGAATGTTGCATAGGTTATACTGGCGCCAAAGGCGCATGGCGCATGGATGAAGCAGGTTGCATTTTATAGCAGGGCGCACAGGAAATGCGTGTTACATTGGGGTTCGGTGCGCCCTTTGGCGCATGGGAAGATTGTGTAACATTAACAAATGGTGCGCCAAAGGGATATGGCGCGGCGCATGGAGGGTTTACTCAACATCATGTTACTGCAACGGAGGGTGCGCCCGCGCCTATGTAATCTTTATACTTGCGCGCAGAAGGCTTGTGCTGCATCGAAACTGGGTGCGCCCTTTGGCGCATGGAAACATTATGCAGCATGGATAGAGGGTGCACCAAAGGTTTCAAGGAGGCGCGGGTTTTAGACTATGTTACATGGCGCGGGTAGGTGCGTGCGCGATGGGGCGCAATTGGCGTTGTTTTGCATGTTAACATGGAGGTAAGCGTGCCGAGTGCGCCATCTTGGATAAAAGCCTACCCAAATCTCTTCTTTATTCTCTCTTCTACTTCAAAAATTACTTGGACAAGTAAGGTTTTACAAAAAGCTTTTTAATAGACCAAGCCGATTCATAAAGCGACTCCTTTTCCAGCGAGATCCTAGGAAAGAGGGAGGGAGAGGAAGGAGGAACAGAGAAAAGCGAACAGGCGACACGGGGAAAGGCCTAAACATATTTCATTTAAACACGAGACCAAGCAAACTAAAAGCAGACCGAAACACACCAATGAACACGAGACCAAAACATGAAAGCATAAAAGCGAGAGAGAGGGGAACCTCTTACCTTAAATATAGCAAAAGATTTGGAAAGTGGGTCCACAAGTGCGAGATGGCGACAGAGCGGCCGACAAATCCAGAGCAATCACGTGCTTCGAAAAAAGGAATGAAAATGACATGGGCGCGCACTGATATTTATAGGAAAACTTGTCATTAATGCGCCACCAACCTTTTGAAATGGCGCATGGAAACGGCTGTCGACAAGGGAAAGCGTGCGCCCTTTGGCGCATGGAAGGAATTGACAACAGAAGAATGAGCGCGCCTTTGGCGCACCATATGCATTGTCGACACGAAGTTATGTGTGCCCTTTGGCGCACCAAAACTTGGTGTTGCATATAGATTATGTGCGCCCTTTGGCGCACCGAAAAGCGTGTTAACATGGAAAACCATGCGCCAAAGGCTTTTTAAGGGGGCGCACTGAAACTTGGTGTTACAAGGAAAATCCATGCGCCCAGCCAAAAAAGGCTCAAAAAGACTAAGTTCGAAAACTAAATTTCCCGGGAAGGGATTTTACGACGTTTCGAACGCGAAGGATCCCTAACGAGGGATCGAAACAAAATTTTTCGGTATGGTTATCGGTAAAATTGCCCTTGTCAATTTTACGGGATAACAACATAGTCACCTTTATCAAAAGCTTCTTGCGTTGATCACTTCGTGAAGACCTCAAGAATAAAACAATCAATATCCCTGGTAGACTTCCCGCATCGATCGGTCTATATTCAATAAAATATAAGCCTCATTCAAAAGGACTTTTGAGGCATGGAATTGTCTATTTAGGGTTGGTTCTCTTCCGTCAACACTCACTTTGTAATAAGTTCTCCGTACCTCATTTATATCATCCACCTCACCTCACCATTTGTTTCAACTCAAGGGACGTAACGTACACACTGATAGGTTGTGATCACACAACTCTTTTCACCTATTGACTTCTCGTCTATGCACGGTACCTAGGGCTCCAAGCTCATTCCACGTTGTGTGGTTTGTTTATCTCTTTTCACCTACGAAGCACTCTTTCTACTTTTCCTCGCATCTAGGATTGTGTGTTGACCTTAATCGGGACACGATTCCCTACTACTTGGGTAGGCTAACTTTCGCTTCCTTATACCTTTACAACATCACCAATTCATTACCAACACCATCAACCTTACCTTTACCAATCTTAATATTTTTTACCAACCAACCAATTGCCTAAACCGTACCCAATTGCTGAATTCGCCTCTCCCTGATCCTAAGGGAGAACTACATCGATCTCGAGGCCCTCCTTGCTTTGTGCAATGGGCTATGTAGAGGCAGCACTTCGGAGACATGGGGTCTCCCAAGGTTAGCTCGACCATCCCCTACCATAACCTATCATGTGTGGTAAATATAAATAGTTTTGTGTATTTAATCAAATTCCTCTTTATCCTTTTTCAAAACACCGAAAGTCAAAACGAAAACATTCTTATTATTATAACTCAAATCAACATACATATCTCGTTTTATTTAGATGTTAAACAAATACATCTTCTCTATCATCGACACGCAGGTCGGTACTCTTATTTATTCTTATACCTCTATAACATTTACTTAAACCCTCACGATTCATCCCGACCCAGGTGATGATCGTGATCGTCGACCCTCTCGCATGGGGCCTCTCTGTCTCAAAGGTACCACGGCTATGTGGTACCGCCAGCGATCTGCCAATCTCTCTGTAACATATGAATATGCCCTCTCGCATGGAGGACTCCAGCCTCTAGTCTCTCCACCCGTGACTCATGCAACCACTAACAATCCTCTTGTCTCATTCACCTGCGTTTGGAGCTGCTGAACCAAACGCTGCAGATGATCCCTCTCTGCTGTAATCACCGCTATGTCAGGGCGCTCACGTACACCTCGCAGTTCTGCTACCCACCATAATCTATAGGCCTCTGTCGTTCCTGCATCCATTACCCTGTGATCGGCTGCTACCTCTTCAGGCCCTTCTGGAGGTGTTGGCCGGGGAGGTGAGAATGCTGCCTCGGCGTCGATCCTCATATATGGTCTATAAGCCAGGGGTATATCCTGCACAAATCCAAATTGTCGCCGCACGCGATCTATAGGAATCCTCTCATATTCACCTGGCCTGTGCCCCGCGATCCACCTCATTCGCTCTACACCCCTTAACTCCTCAGCTATGCTCTCTGTTACCATATAGTTACCGTAAGGCCTCCAACAAATGTCTGCAACCTACCACCCTAAAAACCCAAAACCATCCCACCCAAAACCAACAAAAACAAAACCCCAACAAAACACATGCAACCCAACCCTACACCCAACCCTTCTCCACCCCTAACCCAACCCCCAACCCAACACCCACACGGACCCACAACCCAACCCAAAAACCCAAAGCCCAACCCTACACCAAACCCTTCTCCCACCTCCACCTCAAACCCAACCCAAAAGCCCAAAACCCAAAACCCAACCTCCAACCCACACCCCCACAACCCTACACCCAACCCCAAAAACCCACAAACCAACCCTTCACCAAACCCTTCTCCCACCTCCACCTCAAACCCAACCCAAAAACCCAAAACCCACCAAGCCACCGACGCCGGCCGATACATGACCGACGCCGGTCACCAACAATGATCCATTTCCCTATAATTTTGCGGCCGATGCGGCCGCTTAGTGACCGACATCGGTCACTGTCCTCTCCCGGAGCCGAACCCCCGCGCGGCCCCCAAAACCCATTTTTTACCTATTTCTACCCATCTACCCACCCAAATACCCTAAAAACTTACCCACCTACCCACCTTAGCCTATCTAGCCTATCTACCCTCTCCCTTTTTCAAATCATTTCCATTTTCTCATTATTTCCTAAAAAAGGTTAATTCCTACCCAAACCCCCAATTTAGCATAATACAACCAAATCACCAAATTAAAGAGTTTCGAATCTACCCGAACGACGACACGTCGTCGTGGTGGGATGGGTGGTGGCGGTCCAGCTGGTCCAGCCCCTCCAGCTCCTCCTGCCTGTGCCATGGCTCCAATCCTGATCTGCTGGGTCCCCGGCCAATCAACTGCTGCCTCCTCCTTAATCGGGCCCACTATCAACTCTCTCCGCCAATACAATAGCTCCACCTCACTCAATCAAGCCTCTAATCCCAACTCTCCACGTCAGACAAGTCGATTTGGTTTGCAAATAACAAAAGTGACAATGACAAGCCGTATTTTTCTTTTTATAGGTTTTTCGCCTTTCACCGATATCGGTTTCATTTTGCCCTAAGGAACCGGTATCGGTCCCTTAACCGATATCGGTCGGCGGCCTTCTTGTGGCCAAACGAATCCTTCACCTTGGTTATTATTGGCCTACTCTCAATAACGCCATCGCTACGAATATGTTAAGCGTTGTGTTATGTGTCAAAGAACATGCCAACCTTCAACATACTCCTAGCCACCCGCTCCGAGATCGCTCGAGATCTTTGGCCCTTCTCACAATGGGGTTTAGACCTTATTGGTGAGATTCACCCAACTCTTCACAATGTCACCGTTGGATAATCACAATGACCGAATATTACACAAAATGGGTGGAGGCTATTCCACTCATTTCAATCAAAAAAAAAAGAAAAAATGTCGAGTTCATTAACCACCACATTATCTGTCGTTTTGGTGTTCCTCATCGCCTGATAACAGATAATGGAAAATCTTTCAAAAACAAGTTGTTGCGAGACCTTTGCGACAACTTTGGTATCAAACTTAGCTTCTCATCACCCTACTATCCACAAGCCAATGGGCAAGCCGAGTCCTCTAATAAAACAATAACTAAAATCCTCATGAAAGTTGTCAATGAATCCAGGAAGAAATTGGCACGATCACATTCCCTTTGCTCTTTGGGCTTATCGTACTAGCATTCGTACCTCTACTAATGCCACACCTTTTCTTTGGTATACGGCACGAGGCTGTTTTGCCTCTCGAAATACAAATACCCTCCCTTAGAATATCTCTTCAGGATATTCTCACCAACGATGATTTCCACCAAGAGCGGTTAGCCCAATTGGAGCTTGATGAATGCCATCTTACGGCTCTTCATCACCTTCAAATCTATCAAAAAACGCATCAAACGTGCTTATGATAAGCGACTTCATGACCGTACCTTTAAGGTTGGTGATCTTGTCCTCAAAGAGAATCAACATGTAACCAAACTAGAAAAGAGCAAACGTGGAAAATTTGCTCCCAATTGGATGGGCCTTACATAATCACTCACACCTATGGATCGGGCGCTTATCGTTTAGCTTCACTTAATGGTAAACCCGAGCACGAGCCCTTAATGCCTTGCATCTTCAACCATTCTATTGTTGAAATTAGTGTTATATCACTTCTTATCCCCTACCGCTCGTCCCTTGAGCTCCCATACCACCACATGCCCTTGTTTCCTACATCTCGAAATAAAATCAAGCTCACCTCTCACCTCCCATTAACGATGCCTTCCCTTTTTAGTCTAGTCCATGACTTCAAAGTTTTAAAATAAGCCGTATTCTTATGGGATTTTCTTGAGTCAAACTTCCTACAAGCCTAGATGCTTCATGCTAAAAAGAACATCTAGTCATCTAAACTAAATATAGACTGCTCCCTCGAAGGACAGCTATATGCCAAACTATTGCTGCTATTATATATAGATCGCTCCCCGAAGGACAGCTATGCATTAAAATCATATCTGCTACTATAAATAGACTGCTCCCTCGAAGGACAGCTATACACAGTCAGCCTTTATCAGAAGCTTCTCGCATTGATCAGCTTCGTGAAGACCTCAAGAATAAAACAATCAATATCCCTGGTAGACTTCCCGCATCGATCAGTCTATATTCAATAAAATAAAAGCCTCATTCAAAAGGACTTTTGAGTCATGGACTTGTCTATTTAGGGTAGGTTCTCTTCCGTCAGAACACTCACTTTGTAATAAGTTCTCCGTACCTCAGCTATATCATCCACCTCACCTCACCATTTGTTTCAACTCAAGGGACGTAACGTACACCTGATAGGTTGTGATCACACAACTCTTTTCACCTATTGACTTCTCGTCTATGCACGGTACCTAGGGCTCCAAGCTCGTTCCACGTTGTGTGGTTTGTTTAGCTCTTTTCACCTACGGAGCACTCTTTCTACTTTGCCTCGCATCTAGGATTGTGTGTTGACCTTAATCAGGACACGATTCCCTACTACTTGGGTAGGCTAACTTTCGCTTCCCTTATACCTTTTACAACATCACCAATTCATTACCAACACCATCAACCTTACCTTTACCAATCTTAATATTTTTTTACCAACCAACCAATTGCCTAAACCGTACCCAATTGCTGACCCGCCTCTCCCCGATCCTAAGGGAGAACTACATCGGTCCGAGGCCCCTCCTTGCTTTGTGCGATGGGCTATGTAGGCAAAGACTTCGAGAGACATGGGGTCTCCCAAGGTTAGCTCGACCATCCCCTACCATAACCTATCATGTGTGGTAAATATAAATATTTTTGTGTATTCCTATTTAATCACATTCCTCTTTATCCTTTTTCAAAACACCGAAAGTCAAAACAAAAACATTCTTATTATTATAACTCAAATCAACATACATATCTCGTTTTATTTAGATGTTAAACAAATACATCTTCTCTATCATCGACACAGTCGGTACTCTTATTTATTTTTATACCTCTATAACATTTACTTAAACCCTCACGATTCATCCCGACCTGTGTGATGATCGTGATCATCGACCCTCTCGGCCGGGCCTCTCTGTCCTCAAAGGTACCATGGCTATTGTGGTACCACCCACCGATCTACCAATCTCTCCTGTAACATATGAATACGCCCTCTCGCATGGAGGACTCCAGCCTCTAGTCTCTCCGATTGTGACTCGCAACCACTAACAATCCTCTTGTCTCATTCACTGCGTTTGGAGCTCTTGAACCAAACATCAGACGATCCTCTCGCTGTAATCACCGCTATGTCAGGGCGCTCACGTACACCTCGCAGTTCTTCTATCCACCATAATCTATAGGCCTCTGTCGTTCCCGCATCCATTACCCTGTGATCGGCTGCTACCTCTTCAGGCCCTTCTGGAGGTGTTGGCCGGGGAGGTGAGAATGCTGCCTCGGCGTCGATCCTCATATATGGTCTATAAGCCAGGGGTATATCCTGCACAAATCCAAATTGTCACCGCACGTGATCTATAGGAATCCTCTCATATTCACCTAGCCTGTGCCCCGCGATCCACCTCATTCGCTCTACACCCCTTAACTCCTCAGCTATGCTCTCTGTTACCATATAGTTACCGTAAGGCCTCCAACAGATGTCCGCAACCTACCACCCTAAAAACCCAAAACCATCCCACCCAAAACCAACAAAAACAAAACCCCAACAAAACACATGCAACCCAACCCTACACCCAACCCTTCTCCACCCCTAACCCAACCCCAACCCAACACCCACACCGACCCACAACCCAACCCAAAAACCCAAAGTCCAACCCTACACCAAACCCTTCTCCCACCTCCACCTCAAACCCAACCCAAAAGCCCAAAAACCCAAAACCCAACCTCCAACCCACACCCCCCACAACCCTACACCCAACCCCAAAAACCCACAACCCAACCCTTCACCAAACCCTTCTCCCACCTCCACCTCACACCCAACCCAAAAACCCAAAACCCAACCCAAAAACCCAAAACCCACCAAGCCACCGACGCCGGCCGATACATGACCGACGCCGGTCACCAACAATAGTCCCTTTCCCTATAATTTTGCGATTGATGCCGGTCGCTTAGTGACCGACATCGGTCCTTTGTCCTCTCCGCCAAACCCCGCGCGGCCCCCAAAACCCATTTTTTTACCTATTTCTACCCATCTACCCACCCAAATACCCTAAAAACTTACCCACCTACCCACCTTAGCCTATCTAGCCTATCTACCCTCTCCCTTTTTCAAATCATCTCCATTTTCTCATTATTTCCTAAAAAGGTTAATTCTACCCAAACCCCCAATTTAGCGTAATACAACCAAATCACCAAATTAAAGAGTTTCGAATCTACCCGAACGACGACATGTCCTCGTGGTTGGATGGGTGGTGGCGGTCCGGCCTGGTCCAGCCCCTCCAGCTCCTCCCCGCTGTGCCATGGCTCCACTTCGATCTGCTTTGGGTCCCCTCGCCAATCAATCTGCCTCCTCCTTAATCAGGCCCACTATCAACTCTCTCGCCAATACAATAGCTCCACCTCACTCAATCAAGCCTCTAATCCTAACTCTCCACGTCGACAAGTCGATTTGGTTTGTAAATAACAAAAGTGACAATGACAAGCCGTATTTTTCTTTTTATAGGTTTTTCACCTTTCACCGATATCGGTTTCATTTTGCCCTAAGGAACCGGTATCGGTCACTTAACGATATCGGTCGAGGCGGTAATCGACATCGGTTCTGTACTCCAACTTTCACCCCATTCTTTACCCTTATTTACTCTTTGCCTCTTTTTCACCAATATCGCTCTATCCACCTTTGCCGCACACCATTTGTTCACCTATCCGGCTCGACCTAAGGCCTCAACCTACCAATCGCCCGACCCAAGGCCTCAACCTACCAATTGGCTCCGACCCAAGGCCTCAACCTACCATTCGGCCCGACTTAAGGCCTCACCCTACCTATTGGCCCGACCCAAGGCCTCGCCCTACCAATTTGGCCCAACCCAAGGCCTCAACCTACCAATTGGCCCGACCCAAGGCCTCACTCTCACTATTTGGCCCGACCCAAGGCCTCCATTTACCCTTCTCGGCCCGACCCAAGGCCGCAACCCAACAACTTGGCCCACCCACGGCCGCATTCACTTCCATCCCTTACCCAAAATCAACACCATACACTTTTATCCACCCATCCAGGTAGTTTTTTGTTCAATCGAGCTCACCTGTTCGTGTTTTAGAATGATTAGGGTGCTTGACTTGATCTGTCGACCAACTTTGCCTGGACTAGGCCGTGACGTTTATCTCAACCAAACCAACCTTTTGGTATTGCCGAACATGCCTAAACGTTCCTATACCTTACTGTTATATACCCCGGGGCTACTTCCTCATGCCTTGGATACAGGATTATATTACCCTTGTTTGGATAAACTATCGACCTTGGCCTCGCACCGCTTTGGTTTTCTGCCAACTCACGACTACCCTAGTAAATCTTATTACATTTCAACATGCGTCTCGCTTCCTTGGACCTACCCCACCACCTTACCATCCTCTCTATAACATGTACCCTTTATCAACCCTATCCCCGATTTCCGTTCACTCAATCTGCGATAGATTTGAGGGGATTACCTATATCCTTAACATGAGAAACCACTTCATATTATTGTCATGCAGCCTTTACAAAACAAGCTACACGACAATAAGGGGCTAATGTAGACACCAAATTCGTGTCTTACGACCCCTTGTGACCCACATCCCATTTCGTAATCTAACCTCATCACCTAAACCTTACACAATTATTTATTAATTACCTTATAATTGATAAATCCACATCACCTTACCCGCCACCTCACTTTGCCACCTCATCATGACCTAGCCCTAACCCTAAACTAATATAATTAAGACCCAATGACTTGGTCTAGACTCACATCCATAACTAATGCCTCCTTACTCGCACCCAAAGCCGACCTTCTAGCCACTTGACCAAGCCCGCAACCGATCTCTCGGGAGAAAAGCGGGGAAGGTGGGCTATTTTACCAAAAATAGCCTACTTTTTTCCTTACCGATGCCGATTCTACTCGACCGCCGTCGGTTATGCAACCGCCATCGGTTCCCTCGTAAATGGGCTCCCCAAACCAAAACAACGGATCGGAAATTCATTTTTGGGGATCACCAAAGGATTTACGGATCAACAGAGAGCACGGGAGTGAGAAACAGAGTCCAGATCTTCATTTAATCAAGCAGAGACGAGTAAAGAAACCGAGAAGTGCTTGCAGTAGAGGATATCAACTTGCATCTTCGCCAAAACTAGTAAGTCACATCTTGCATGTCCTCTGTTATAACATTTCTTATGCTATGTGAATTTCAGTCCTCCTAAATCCGTCTCTGAATCTACTACCCAACGTGTCATTGCATCTAACTATTATTCTTTTGCTTCTAATCATCCCATTTCCTAATATCATCCATAAACCAGCCTTACAAAACACCATAGCTACCAAAAAGATCCTAGAACCCACCGGTATCGGTTATCAGTAACCAGATCGGTTATCAAGAACCGCATCCGTTCCTCGATCGAAACCTTAAAACTAGCCTTTCCCCTACCCAGTTCAACGAGACAATTTAATTGATATTTTGCAGTCTTTTGTGTTAATTCATATTAGCAGGGGAACTGACCACCTTCGAAAGGAAGTTTTATATTTCCTAGGCCCAAGGCAGTTTCCTCATTTATTGTTTAATCAAAATCTTGTGGTCTTGTGTTCTTATTTGCAGGTAGTCCTTCCAAGACAAAAAGGAGTTCTCCGCAGTCAACCTGATCTTTCTCTACGGTACGCGCACACCATCTCGACATTCAATGTATTCCTCCTAACCCTAACCTCATCATTTCTAAAAGGAATGAAAGGATAGAAGCAACTCTATTCCCAGAAGTTTAAACATTCCGAGTGAAACACCCTTCTCGCAAAACACCGACATATCGTCAAAAGAACTTGTATTCCCTCTTATTTTTGTTAATTAATTACAATATGCTAATTGATTAAATCGCCTATCTAGCTAATAACCTAATTAGCAACCTTCCGTTAATTATTTACCCTTTTATCTAGACTAATTAATTATTATTAATTAATTAGCTTTTCACTTTATTAACTAGTAAATCAATATTTAATTGATTTAATCCCCTCCTAATAGCCTAAATTGTACCAATATTCCTCTAATTAGCTTCTATAAGCTTACATCTACCTATTAGTTAATCACCTTTGATTAATTAAAACACCCCCAACTCCCATGACTTGTTAAGCATAAATTAAACCCTTCTAAAGTAAGGTTACCTTTACTAAAGAAACCTTATCCATTCCTAATCATGTTTTACCTTTATCCCACATGCAAAGGGATGAAGTGTTTTCTTTATCCATTGGGCTATATAAGGAGCCCTCCTTCTACCTTTATACCTACACCTAAACTTCTTGAGAGAGAAAATGCAAAGCATATAGCAAAGAGACTAAGAGCTTGCATTTTGTCTTCTTGAGAGGTCACCATTGTTAAGAGCTAAGCTTCATATTCTTGCATTCTTTAAGGATCAAACAAGAAATTTTTGATTTCCATTGGAGCTAAATAGGTCCATGCATTTTGTTGGTAATCTAGGAGAGTAGAGATTTTGAATAGCATGCATAGTTTTGATCTTATGTTTCAAAGTTATTGATGTTTAGAATAGATCTTGTTTAGCTCTTTATCTTGATGGTGCTTATGCTTTGTTTTAGCTAGATTGTAGAACTATTTTAGGTGGTAGTTCTTGCTCCATTTGATTTAGCATTAAGCAAAGTACACATGCACACATTTGGCATAGGTGGGACACTTAGTCCCATGGCATTTTAGTTTAAGTTTCATTGTTTTGGCTAATTTTTTATATGCACATGTAGTAATTAATGTCTATTTTCTTGGAATTTTTGCTAATTTGATATGTGTAACTTCATGTTCATAGCCATCATTTTAATGGGTAATTGCCATTCTTAAGCTAACTTGTCAAAATTTGAGATATTGTGAGTTTTCTTGTGTTTTTTCCGTATTTTGGTTGTAGGTCTGGCGCAAGCACATTTTTTTTTGGCACATGGCCTCTCGGTGGCACGGAGCACACTATCAAAACCTATTTCTCTATTTACCAACCCGGCACATGCACACTAACCCCAGCGCACACACCCTAACCAGTGCGTAGATGCACTAACCTAGGCACAAACATTGTTTCATATTGTACCTTCACTACATTTTGAAACTCACAAATCAGCGCACACACCATAACCAGAGCACACATGTTGTTTTAGTGGCATGCATAGACACATTTTTGGTGATGTAGACGTTCTATCGGAATCTAGGACTATTTCATAAAGTGGTGGCACACACGTTTTCCAGTGGCGTGAGTGTTCGTCTATTTTTCTTGAAGGTGGCACATACATTGTTTTTGTGGTGCACACGCCTCTCTGGTGGCACAGGTGCATGGTAAGAAAAAATACATGAGTGGCACATGCATTGATTTCATGGCACACACGCCTCTCAGTGGCGCAGGTGCACTGTAATTCGAAACAATGCAGAGTGGCATATATGCCCTAACCCGTGTGTAGGAGATAAAAAGGGGCACAAGTGTCATTTTGAATTTTGAAATTAATGTGTCGAGGTTCTAACATTCTTGTAGGTTTTATCTAATCATATACTTGTCTTTGCGGGATGTTTTACTTGTTTTTACTTGATTAGATAGGTATTTTTCATTGTTTACTTATAGGAATAAGATCGCGTATGCTCTTCCCTCATGTCCCTTGGGGTGATCTTGGGAATTAGAAATGATTCTTAAGTCCTTTTGATGCTTTGAGGTTGTTAGGAATATTTGATTTGGAATTGGTTAACTTGGCGTAGTTGAATTAAAGTATTTTTTCATTTTGATATCTTTTTGGATTTTGAAGACATCACATATGCTCTTCTCTTGCGTCCTTGGACAATCTGGAGAATCAGAAATGGTGCCTTCTCTTTTGATGGAAAACTACTAAAAATCATCATACAGGACCAAAACGCCATCGCTTGTCAAAGAAACAGAGGAATCAAAACAAAAGTAAAAAAATTACTAATATAATTGTTATACAGGTTGCCACATGGTGTTCGAGAAAACCACACCTAATTAAAAAAGATAAAACGAACAACATATTCAAAACACTATATTATAGGTTTTGGAAAAGGGTACATCCTCTTTGCTCAATCGAACATAACCCCTTTGGCATAATGCCTTAAGCTACAACAATGGGGGTGGTTCAGGAACCCCAAAGTAGTCCACGCAAGAGGGAACCTTGTGGATGAAATGAGAAGTGCTCCACACTACCTATCTAACTAGTGATTCCTTTATGAGATAGAGTTACGAGTTATCCATACATGACCCTTTTAAGTACACGATGGATGCATCTGATGCCCACTATGCTTGAAGGGGGAAAATTTGAGATACTCCCAAGATAGTCGGGACTATTTGGGTAAATTGTCCCACTCGTGGATAATCTTTGTAACACCTAGGATGAGAGAACCACCTAGGAAAATATACTTTGGTCAGGAGCCCACTTTGACTATTGTAAAATAGTGTTGAGTTGTGAACCATCTTTTTATTGCGAAATGTGTGACGCGTTACTTTCGCTTAGTTTATACTTGCCTTAGGGCAAGGTGAAACTCTACCGAAGTGAAGCCAACATTTTTCATCCTTTTTTAATGTACTTCCTTCACATTCTTTTGACACTTTGTTGATTAGAAGGAGAGTGACTACCTTTGTGTTACCAATCGATTGTTTCTACCACTTTTTTGTCCGTTTACGCCCATCCATGTTTGCGGTTGGGTAAGTTAAACATCTAAAGTGTGCGGGGCATATTCATATCATTGGTAGCCATTGTGATCTTGATACCCATGTCAAGATTGTCATTGTAGTTAGGCGTGGTTCATCATCGTGAACTTACTTAGAAGGGATAGCTTGTTTGTATCGTATCACTACAATTTTGATATTTACATCTTGTTTCTTGTAAACTTGACATAAATATCTATATTGTAAGGTTACGCTACACACATTTTAAACTATCCATAGCTATATTTTGAGCTCTTTAGTTTGATTCTATTATTACCTCGATTTTGAAGAGTGCTAGGGTGTTACCATTTGTGCGTGTTATATCAATACCACCTTGATATCAATACCTTACTTTCTCACAAAGTTTGGTCAACATATCTTAGTGATATTGTTGTGTCATTCACAAATTGTAATTGGCACTTTTTGAGATATAGGTCTTAATCGAGTTTGAGCTTTCTCCTAGTATATCTTGTTAGGAGGTCACATTGAATTTTTGTGTTTACTTACGTTTTGTTCATTCTCGTGAACTTAGCATAAGTAAGAACATCTTGTTAATTATCTTGTGACGTGAAACTACTCTTTGAGACGTAGTCTAGGAAGTATTTCATTGGATAGGTTTAGGTACCAAACATTTGTGTCACTGGTGATTTATCACTCTACCACATTGGTATCCTCACATTTTTTTTCACTCATATTCTTGACAATACATCTTGCATTTCACTTAGGGGTGGTCACAAAGTTTTGAACACATTTACAACTTACCCTAGTGAAACTATCACAAAAACATGGCTCCTAAAACATGATTAGGACTCAAGAAACAGACATATGAGGAACAACAAGCACAATATTGGGAAGCCTCTAATGCAGACAAGGGTCAAACCCCTTCATTGGACATGATCTAAGACCTCTATTTTCTATGGAAAAAGAGATAGAAGATATGGTCGATCATAATGGAAATGAATTAGAATCCCACACGCAGAATTTGATTTTGACCCCACTTTATTAGATGAGTTTCTTTTCAGAAATAAGGATAGAGTGCTAGCACAAGTTGTAGAATTAGGGGCCAAATTGCCCACTGAAAATGAAACAATCCCACCTGCAAATAACGCTACTAAGGAAGAACGCCCCCTTATCAATATGGAGGATATTTTGATGCATGGAAATGCTTCTACCTCTAACATAGGGAATGATAAAGTGGTGGGGCATAGAATACCCTTTATCAAAGTGCCACATAGAAACAAGACAGAACATGAGACGGGTGAAGAACCTCCACAATACGAGGAGGAAGAACCTTTAGAAGAAGAAACCACAATTCAACAATAGATTAGTAACCTAAGCTGAAAATTAGCTTTGCTAACCTCCCATGTATAGAAGGAAGCAAACAAGAACATTCAAAAGTCAAATCCTAAGGTTAAGATCAATGAACTCCATAGAGAAAACCAAGGAGAAGAAGACACAGGGTATCATCGTGTATACATCCCCGCTTCTCCCACTAGAGAACAATTTCTCACACAAGAGGTACAGTCTATGAAAGTGACACTCAAAAGCCTACAAGAGAGTAATATAGGGAGCATTAGAAAGTATCAATACGAAGAATTATGCCCCTATCCTTTTGACAGGAAAATGACCCTTCAACCCTTTCCTAAAAAATTTGATATGCCAAAATTTGACAAATATAAAGGGAAAGGAGATCCATGGGATCATGTCAAATATTTCTATATGGCATGTCAAGAGGTATCTTATAGTGACAATTATCTCATCAGACTTTTCCCCAAGAGTCTTGGAGGCCAAGCCTTGGAGTGGTTTACACGTTTACCACGAGGATCAATTTTCACCTGGCCAAAATTGGCGGAAGGTTCGTGCGTCACTTCTCGTACAACATAGAGAGTGATGTCACCATGGCAGATTTATGTGGTGCCAAGTAACGCCCTAATGAGACTTTCACCAACTTCCTCTAATGGTGGAGAGGGATAGCTAGTTGCTTCCCTTGTGCTTTCCCTGAAAAACAGTTGGTTAGTATTTTATTCCCAACCTAAACCCGGATATAGCTTTCCACCTCCAAATGCATTATGTTTGCACTTTTGAGGAGGTCACCGAAAAGGGGTTCAAATAGAGAAATATCTCATTTCAAAAGGCACCCTCAAAACCCAATCTAGAGATAATAAAAATGTCAAATCCATGGAGAAGCCAAAGATCTTTAACAAAAACAAAAATGTGGTGGGAGACGGAATCACTGATTCCAAACGTGTTCAAATAGTCCAAACTGGTCAACCTTTTAAACTGACCAAGGGACCAATTCAACCACCACCAAAGTGAAGAACGTTCACCTCTCTTAATGAACCTTTGTCAGTTATACTAAAACAATTGGATGTGGCCCACATGATGACATATCCTATGATGCAACCATTTGATGACAACACTCCAAAACCTTCATGGTACAAGGAGCATGAATATTGTGAAATGCATCGTGTCAAAGGACATAAGATAGACAAATGTCTATAACTTTGTCATTATATTCAAGACCTCATTGACAATGGGGAAATAGAGGTGGATAACCCAGGAAAAACACAAACACCTAACAAGAAAATGGGGATATATAAAGAACCATTCCCCAATCATGATAAGTTAGAGAAGTCAAAGCCGGATCAGGGAGAGTCATCCCAAGGTTATAAAGCAGTGAATTACTTATACACCAAAAGAGACAACAATCATTATGATTCACTTATTGGATGTATTCGCTCTCCTACTGACCATGTCAACACTATCCGAATCAAGGAAAGGACTATGCCATGGTAATAAGGCGTGCCCACCTTGTGATTATAGAACCTTCTTCGTTAACCCCACAAACTAGTAAATATAATGTTTTAGAAGAACTTGAGAAGACATCTGCTAAGATTTTGATCCTAGATCTTCTCAAGATATCTAATGTGTATAAAGAAATTCTATACCAAACTCTTCAGGAGTTGGGAGTGCCTTTAGAGGTTGATCCTACACACCTTCAAGCCATAGTGGAAAACATCATACCAAATGAACATATTTCCTTTAATCATAAGGAGATCCCTATTGAGAATCCAACGCATAATATTCCTTTATATATTGAGGTAGTTTTCACCCGCAAGAAGATCAAATAGGTGCTTGTTCATAATGGATCGTGGTTGAACACTTGCACACTCAAGTTAGTTAAATAGTTAGGACATATAGAGGTAGATCTTGATTCCCATATCATCACCATCACGCATATGACAACATGAAAAGGGAGTTAGCAGCACAATCATGTTGCCCATGGAGGTGGGTTCAGTTGCCATCAAACAAAGTTTCATGTCCTAGACTTGGAAATTCCATATAATAAGCTTCTAGGCTGACCATGGATTCATGCCATGCAGTGTGCCATCGACATTTAATCAATGCATTAAGTTGAAGCATGAGGGACACACCATTACTATATAATGACATTCAGAGCCCTTCGCTCACTATAGAGCTCTTAATAGTTGTGCACAAAAGGGAACATACGCATGTCCTTCCACTAATATAGTTGTCCCTCTCCAATCTGAAGCCATGGAATCTCGGGTAGATTCATATTCTCTTAGTTCTTGCGCCCATGGGGCGTCTACATCAACATCTCCTTTTAAATCCTAGGAGATGAAAATCCTTGAATATGGTTGTGGAGAATATAATGTACAACAAGCACTCTTGGTTTCAGACCTCTCATTATAACCCAAGACTAGATGCCGACCCAACTATCACTTCCAGAGACCTAGAAATAAACGTACCATTAGGTCATTCTTACATGCAGGCTTGTTAGCCAAGGAGAAATTACTAGATCCACCTACAACTTGGGTCCCATAGGATACCCAACCATCATGTTATCGATCCCTAGAATATGAGAAATCCAACAAAATGATTTATTCTATGGGCTACAAGGGCCTAAGATGTGGTAGAAATGAACAAGGATACAGGGATCTAGTGCCTTTTCCACATTTCAAAACAGAAAGATACAACATTGGGATTCACCCTTATGGAGCACACCCCAATGATCAAGATGCTACTTGTTCCAAATGTGAGGATAGGTCTGACTATCTACATAGTGATACGGATTCCCATCGTATCCAATATAAGGATCTAGCTTCAACAAACCTATTCATGAACAATTTTTTCCTAACCATAACACCCATAGAACCAACCCTTGACCTTTTTTACCCTTCCCTTGTTGAATGGGACTAACAACATCACATGTCGCTAGATTTATTCAAGAATGAAGAAGATATCATAGAGTTCATGGGCATTTGGGATACAATTCCCATTAGAGACCACAAGAAGGGTTTCTTTATTGACTTAGATACTTGCACTTACTTCGGTGAGGAGGTTGAGCTTCATGGTTAGCAAAACTTAAAGAAAAGTGAGGGAAAAAGTTCTAACATAAAGCCTTGGTAAAAATCAAAGTCCAAGTCACACAGTGAAAACCTCTTTGAGGCAGTGATCGATAAACAAGTAAAAAAATCAAAGGAAAACAAAGTGACCACTCTAAGGATAAAAATATCATGGAGACATCCTTGGATGAAGATCTCAACCATCCTCCCAATCCTACACGCATGGAGGACTTATCAAAATTACTAGTTGAAGAAACCATTGATGTTAATATTGGTACAGAAGAAGATCCCAAGATAGTAAAATTGGGAGCATCACTCTCTGCTAGAGAATAGAAGACCTTCACTATGTTGTTGCGAGAGTTTATAGACGTGTTCGCATGGTCTTACAAAGACATGCCGATTAGATCCAAATTTGGTTGACACAACCTAGTTCGGATGCAAACTAAGCCTATCAAATAGAAACTCTAAAAGATGCACCCAAGAGTGGCCTTACTAGTTAAAGAAGAGTTGGAAAGATTTCTTGTGGAAGGATTCATCCGCCTATTGATTATTATTCCGAATGGATATTGACCATTGTTCTTGTCTAAAAATAGCTTGTTGGTATTCGAATCTACATATATTTTAGAGACATTAATATGGCTTTTCCTAAAGATGATTTTCTATTGCCAAATATTAACATGATTGTTGACTCAATAGCAGGGTATGAGATGCTATCTCTCATGGATGACTTTTCCGGATACAACCAAATCAAAATAGCTAAAGAAGACTAGCACAAAACAACTTTTACGACTCCTTGGGGCACCTTCTATTATCAGGAGATGTTATTTGGCCTCAAAAATGCAGGAGATACTTATTAGTGGGAAATGATAGTAATTTTTCATGATATGATTCATGATATCATGGAGGACTATGTGGATGACATCCTTGGAAAGTATAAAACAAGAGAGGATCACCCTGTCATTTTGCTATGTATATTTGAATGCCTACGAGAATACAAAGTTAGGCTGAATCCAAAGAAGTGTGTCTTCGGTGTGCTATCAGGGAAACTATTGGGCTTCATTGTATCAAGACAAGGTATTGAGGTAGACCCTACTAAAGTGTCTGCTATTACTGAAATGCCTCCACCTAAGAATATCAAGCAACTGCACAACTTACAGGGGAAAATTCAAGCCATTCACCGTTTCATCTCCCAACTTGTAGATAAGTGTCACTCATTCACCCACTTGCTTAAAAATATGTCACTTTCATATGGGGACTGAGCAACAAAGCAAGCCTTTGCTTTTCTTAAACAATACTTAGCTAATCTACTTGTCCTCATGCCTCCAACTCCTGGAGAACTACTCTTGCTCTATATTTCCGCTATGTAATTTTCTATTGGCGCGTTTCTCACCCAATACGACCTTGGTCATAAGGAAAAAGTGGTGTATTATCTCGAGTCACACCCTCATTGCCTATGAGCTCAATTATCCTCAAATTGAAAAATCTTGCTTGGCTATTGTTTTTACTTTTCAAAAACTTTGACATTACCTATTGAATACTAAAACCAAACTAATATCCAAGCTTGACCCACTCGGTACTTACTATCCAAACCACCCTCATAGGTAGAATGGCTAATTGGATCATTCTACTCAATGAATTTGACATAGAATTTATACATCAGAAATCGGTTAAAGGACAAGTACTTGCTGACTAGCTAGTAGAAGCACCTTTACAAGGAACCGAACCTTTGAATCTGGATCGCAGATGCCTAATTGCTCTACATTGAATAATATGTCATGTGGCAAGATACATTTTGATGGGTCCTTTACGTTTCATGGTTTAGGTGTAGGGGTAGTCCTTATTACTCCTTCTGGCGATCCTATACCATAGGATTTTACTTGGGATTCCCTTGCACAAACAACATTATAGAGTATGAGGCACTTATTGTAGGAATGAAGCTAGCTATCAAGTGGAATATTCATCATGTCAAGGTTGTGGGTGATTCGCTAGTTAATTATCAAATAGGTTAATGATGAATATAAAGTTAAGGATGACAAGCTCATACCTTACAAAAAGCTAGTAGAAACTCTAAAGGAGTACTTTGTGCGCATTACATTTGAACAAATCCCAAGAGCATAGAATAGATTGGCAGATGCCATGGCGACAGTGGGTTCTATGCTTCATATTCCACCAGGAATAATGACATGTCGTTCTTTGTAGAAAATTTACATCAACCCGCATATGACATGCCAAAATATTGCCTGGCTTATGATGTTGTTGGTCCAAATTCCCCATGGTACGAGCCCATATTTACCTATCTTAAGGACAACACATTCCCTCTTGATATCTCCCATTTTGAAAAGAAAATCCTGATTCTCCAAATAGCCCATTATACCCTTTTAGGAGGTACGCTTTATGACCTTGGCTACGATGGAAATATGTTACGTTGTCTAGATATGATAGAGTCAATCCAAGTAGTCAAAGAAGTACACGAAGAGTGTGTGAAGCACATACAAATGGAATGGTCTTAGCTAAGAAATTGTTAAGAGTAGGATACTATTGGACTACCATGGAAACTGATTGTTGCAATTATGTTAGGAAATGTGTACTTTGCCAAAAGTATGGAAACTTCATTCATGCTCCATTGCAACCATTACAACCTATCACTACCCCATGGCCATTCTCTAAGTGGGGACTTGACTTGATAGGAAAACTTACTCCTACCTCATTTGATGGTCATACACACATCATCACAGCTATAGAATACTTTACAAAATGGGTGGAGGCTATCCCTTTAACCTATGTAACAGAGCCTAGATTTCTAAATTTATCATGAATCATATCATTTGTCGATATGGCATTCCCACAACCATCGTTATAGATAATGGGAATTCATTTAAGAATAAAACTGTAAAAGGTATTTTTCAATAGTTCTAAATCAGGTTAAAATGGTCCATGCCATATTACCCTCAAGGTAATGGACAAGTGAAGCCACAAACAAGACTTTGGTGAGGATAATGGAGAAGATGGTCAGCAAAATAGGTCGTAATTGGCACTTACAAATCCATCCAGCCCTCTGGGCTTACAGAACCTCCATTCACACTCCTATGGGTGCAACACCATATTCTCTAGTGTTTGGGATAAAATCTATCATCCCCTTAGAGATCAAACTTCCGTCCCTAAGAATTTCTCTTCGGGACTATCTGGATAAGGATGAGGATTATTAGGTAGCAAGACTGGTTGAATTGGAGCTCCTAGATGAGAGGCACATTTGCACTCTTAATCACCTAAAAGTGTATCAAAATAGAGTCTCTAGAAACTACAACAAGAGAATCATCCCTTGTCAGTTTGAGGTTGGTGATTTAGTCATGAAGGAGAACTAGTTTAACACAAGAGTGGAACAAGAAAAGAAAGGGAAGTTTGAACCACATTGGTTGGGACCCTATGTTATAGTCACCAAGTATGGCATAGGGGCATACAAATTTCTCACCCCAATGGTGATGAGCTCCGTGAGCCCATGAACGCCATGCATCTTAAGCGGTTCTATGCTTAAACATGGCGAGAAAAGTCCAAAAAGCAAAAAAATGGTAAAATGATCAAAAATACAAAAAATCAAAAAGAGAAAAAGAAAAAGAGAAAATAGGTCATCCACAAGTGAAAACCATGCAATTTTGGCACTTTGGATAAGTCCTTAGGTGAAAACCAGTTTCTGGCACCTTGGGAGGATTCGTTGTTCACAAGCATCTTGCATTTGGAGGGTAGTTTTGCTTGGCCTAGCCCTAGTCCTGCCTTCGTGATTCCCTATGAGCCCCATCTTGTCTAGCCTTGATCTAGCTTTGTCTTCTTTTATTCATCTATGAGGGGTATGGTCTTTCACTATTTCCCATCTTACACTGGGGGAAATTCAACAACTTCACCTTCTTGTTCATAGGCGTGTGGCTTTTGCCCATGTATATTCCCCATCCGATTTGGGGGCATCCATGCTTTCTTTATTACCTCGTGCATAAATCTGGAAAAACCATTGGAAAACAACACAAAATCAATACAAAATTGTTTCAAAACACAAAAACAATTGAAAATTGTTTCAAACACAAAAACAATAGAAAATTGTTTCACGAAAACCTAAACAATAGAAAATTGTTTCACAAACACAAAAACAATTGAAAATTGTTTCACAAAAACCTAAACAATAGACAATTATTTCACATAAACCTAAACAATAAAAAGTTGTTTCAAAACACCAAAAATAATAGAAAATTGTTGCATGAAAACAAATCCTACAAAAACATTTATTTGCATTTACTTGCATTGTCTTGTTTCTTTCTTTTCTTGTTGCTTGTATAGTTGTTTTATATTTTTACTTTTGGGTTGTTTGTTGCTTGGGCATACTTTGTTAGGATTCATATTTTCTTTCTTAGATTAGATTTATTCTTGCTTGTGCATATTGAGGTGTGTTTTTGCATGCTAGTGAATCATGGTGTATTATGTTAATTCATTATGTTATTTTTTAGCATATGATTGTATTTATTGCATGTGCATTGTTTTGTTATCATACATCACATTATCATCATTATCATCACACCTAACATCATCTATACATCATATATCAAGAAGTAGCTAAGTATACATCATACATGAATGCTAAGCTAATCATCACGTATCTTGTATCATCAAATGGGGGCAAGAGGGATCACAAATATCAAAATCTATCCCCCCACACCCTTATCATCATATCATCCTGTCCATATACATCTACAGTAACACATGAGAAATGCATTTGATATCATCTAAGGATCTATCATCTAACATCCACAAAGCACATGTATACATCAAACATCAAGATAACATACATGCAAGTACAAAATCAGACAACATCATAACACATCCATAAGTGCTGAATCAAAACAAGCAACATGTAATAAGATTCAACATAGAGTAATTTATGATAAAGGGTATTTTACGTCATAGAATTATGCCCACTCATGTCACATGCATCAGGAAACAAAACAATAAAGTACATCATCTCATAAACACATGTATCTGAGCCCAAAAAGTAATCCTCTATATACATGTGTGTCATATACATCTATATCAACAAAAATGGATATACATTGGTACTCTATATCAAAAATGCCTTTAGCTGAGGCGTACAAAGATGATACATCAAAAATGTCCACATATCTATATAAGTATAAACTATCCAGATCGGTACTCAAAATGATACATCATAGATACAATGTGCCATCAAAAAGGGGCATGCATCAGAAAGAATCAAGCCTTCATCACGAGGCATCATCAAAATACAAGTATATAAAGCTATACATCAACATCGGCCTTCATAAGAGGCATGTATACAAATAATCTGTACAAAAAAAATATGGAGCTCAACCGCAGCTCTTGCCCTCGCCGAGGCTCCCAGATCTGTCACCTGGGTGATGGAACAATGGTGGCTGAGATGGCCCGGTCCAGTGGCCTGGCTGCTCTGGTATAGGTTACCTCACTAATCTCATCGACTGGCCTGATCTCCATGATCGAGAGCCTATCGTGCTCAACCCTGACTGTCGAGGTAGTACCACTCACTACTCTGGAGGAACTACCCTATAATAGGCAGTCCTATAAAATAAATCCTCACCACCAAGCCTTGTGGCATCATGTATCAAGTCAACATCTCCAGAGGTGAGGACTCGGGTGAAGGGAAACATCACACTCGTCTATCACTCTACCTAAATCAGCCTCATCCTATCTCACGGAGGGAGCATCTCGATCTCTCGGTAGTCATAGTCTATACCTCAGCTCATGCCTAATCCCTCTGCGCGAGAAGGCCATGTGATTGTGTATATATATGATCTCTCTACGTAATGACCATTTTTACCTATGACTGGGACCGGTGTAGGAGACTCAGTATCTAGGCCCCCTATGCCGTTATCTCTCGAATTTGACTCTGCCATGCCGCTCTGTCATCTCCTGGGCCAGCTTGGGCCCGAGCCTGGTCTTGCTCGAAAGTAATGTGACAATGTGAGTGCGAACCTCACCACACTCTGCTGTCATGGTCACACACTAGCCTTGGGCCTCATCTCTCTTGGCTCTCATTATATCTCTCTCGCCTAAGGTCTCGTTATAACTACTACCGTATTTGGCTATCTCTGTGCTACTAGATGTGAGGAACTTTGGGGCATCAGATCTGGTCCCTAGGGCACTCTAGAGGACTGGCCCTACTCTAAGACCCTTGCCTGGGTGGTGAACTAGTGCTCGTTGGGCCTTGTGGCCTTGGTCCTTATGCCTATGTGGCACCCTACCCATCATGAGGAATGCCATCAAAAGGATCCTCTAGATCCAGCCCCACTACTCTCGCTCTACACTCTGAACCATGCCATATCTCTATAGGTGGATGAGCACCTACTACCCAGGCCTCCTCTAGAATGGTGAGACACTAGGGTAATACAGTGGCATACCAAGTTGTGTAATCTATTGTGGTCCCCGGATCCCGCACTTATAGTCCCGGGTCCCATGTGCGGGGACCACCTATGTAGAACTCACTCAAGCTCAAAGCCACGGTATGCGAGGCCCCATGGTCTGCCTCTCTGAATCTCTGTGTGCATGCCAAATGTCTAGTTGTGGGACCCCCTTGTACTCTACCAAGCTGCCACTGGCACCTGTCAACTCGATATAGCTCTATAATGTAGCTACAACTGCTAATGATATAGTGCTCTACTGAGCACACGCTGAGCTCTGTGGCATCCTCTGGCCACTAGAAATGTCTGTAAGGCCACCAGATAACATCTATCACCTGGTAGCTCATCAAACTCTTGCCTATATCTAAATAGGCTACCAAGGTGGCTGCGTACATCACCACCTGTTGCTACCCATGCCATGTAAGATGGCTCCTCTGGGTCTTGGACATGCAAAGTGCCCACAGGGTGTCCGATGGCAATATGGTCCCATGACCAGATCTGAAGTAAAGAAGCTGGACCCACGGTCTTCTGACCGTGGTATGTAATCAAATGTAGGTCCCAATACAAGTGGGCCAAAATGCATTATCCCCAACAGTATCTCTCGCCGCTGAAGATGCCATGAACCAAAGGTAACAGTCCTCTCGGGAATGATGTCCTGTCTTATCAGTGAGTAAAAACCCACTGATAAGAGACATAATATAGAGAGGCCCCTCGATGCAATGTGGGGTCAGAGATGCACTCATGCAGGGCTATGGTCATCCCATCGTGTGGAATATCATCTACATCAAAAAGGTCACTACAGCTGCTCTAATCAGCCCTACATCTGAGTTGTACTCAATCAAGGTGCCTATGATCGGCACATGAAGGATCCACCATACATCCTTGAGGGTCACCGTCATCTCCCTTGTGGGCAATCTGAAACACTAACTCTCACTATGCCATCGCTCGGCTAGTGTAGTCAGTAGGCCATGATCTAGTGTAATGGAAGGCATCCGAGACACAAGGCCTAGCCCCACCGCCTCGAGAAGTATTGCCATGGCTCACCGGTCTCACCGGCGCATGCTCCCCTCTAGCTCTGCTATTCGGGAGTGGCACTCCCATGTCTATAAAACTAGTAATCATCTCTGCAAAATATCAAATCACTCGTCAGTTACTAACATTTCTTCTAAAAATCTATCTACCATTTTAGGGTTAACCCAAAATCCTAAAAATTCTTCTAAGTGTCATCTTTTTGACATTTTCCTATCTTTTCTCCACTAGTCCTGGGATGCCTGCACACCTTTTTTTTGCATGTGTGCCACACATTTGGTGCTTACGCTTATGTGCATGTACCCCTAGGTGTGTGTGCCCCCTTTTAGTATATGCACCATGTTTTTCACATGTACACCCCCTTTCTTGTATTTGCACATGCGTGCACCTATGTTATGTGTGTGCGTGCATGTGGGTGTGTGTACTTCATGCCTATGTGTGCACGCATGTGTATTGTGGTGAGTACATCCTCAAAAGGATGCCTACACCCCCGACCCAACACCTGTGCCTACGCGTATGCACGCCGACATGACTTCCTTGAGCTAAAAGAAAATTTTAATGCATTAATGACTGAAATTAATGGGCAAGGGTTTGATACTCACGAAGGGGTCATCGTCTGTGTGTCACTGGTACCCTCGGACTACATATGTGCACCTCACTCGGTCTCGTGTGATCACCATGGTCCTCGTCAATATCAGAGCCTCACAGTAAAAATTCTAAACGGCTCGGTTAAAATGAATTGGTCGTGATGTTTTTACCCCCGGGTGGGGTATATTAACCCATTTCTCAACGCTGGGAGGCCTTGGGGGCCCATTTCGATCATTGTTTTCTCCTCTGTTCACCGTGGAATAATTATTTTCATTAAATAATTATTTTTCTCTTATTTTTCACCGTATTGTGACATTTTTTTTTATCGAAACCCCTTTGTTCTCCCTCGGACAATTTTATTACTCCTATGTGATTTTTCTTCTTATCCACACTCTCGTAAGTAATTATTTTTTATTAATTTTTCCACTAAACAAGGACATTTTTGTCACTTGTTTCTTTCTTTTCTTCCACCTAGGGCACCTTTTGTTGCTAGGCCCCCTCGTTCTATTTCTTCTATTTTCTTCTACTATCCACTACATTTTGGAAAACCAGAAAATAAAAACAATATATATATATATATATATATATATATATATCACGTCAAAAATCCAAAAATAGGGCAAAATTTTTCACAAAAATCCTAAAAAGTAAAAAACCTACAAAACGGTAACTTGCTTATTACGGCTGAAACTTGTGTCTTGCACATGGTATTTTCTCCATATCCTACTTGGTTTGTCTCACATCTTCCCTAATTAATATGACTCGTGGATCACTGGATTCACAACCATTCACAAAGCTAGTTGCTTGCTTCGTCTGTACTCTGGGGCACGTTTGTTTCTTGGTGTTGTTTCGTTGCGCACAACGCTTTTCTTGGACCCCATGTCCATTATCATTTCCCCTTGCATGTATCCTTGCTCAGGGCATCATTTTTAACCCTTTTCATCAATCATGAACTTGTGGATCTCTTCATCAGCGATAAAAAAATATTTGTACAATTGTCTTGACCGTTATTGGGTTGGGTATGTGCATTTGTACTTGTTTTCCCTATTAGATAAGCTTGTTTCCTTCTCGTATTGCATTACATTGTTGTATGTGTGTAGAGTTGGTATTTTCAGCAATGGAAAATTTTTCAGAGTATGGATTTTCATGTCATTCTAGCTTTTTCTTATGCTTATATTTTTCATAAGGACCAATGACGTAGCTCCTATGGTAATATGATGACATCAAAAGTGTTCCAATACACATGCAGCTAGAGGCTAAGCTCTTCTCTCCCCTCCTCCATATTTCTTCTACATCACCTTCTTCTCACCCCTAATCTTATAACTCACAGGGCATCCTGTAGAAATTAATCTAATCTAATACAAAGAATCCATGAAATAGATACACAGATAATAATTGAAATCAACAACTCTATATTATATTTTCATTAATTCACTATTTCAATACACTCCATTATATAGGAGATGTAAAATAACAATCCTTACAACAACATTTGTCTTCATATACAACCATACACCCATATGGTTTCAACCTCTCACCAATATAATAATAAAACAATACTAATTGTTTTATTATTCTAACTTACTAACTTACCACATACTAACCACATTTTACATTTACTATTTACATTTACATAGTAAATGTACTTTCACTAATTTACCATAATAATAATTACACATGTAATTATTATTCACCCATACAAATGGAGCACTAATATATATTTCCTAACATTCCCCCCCTTAGTGCGAACATGGGAAAACCTGCTTTGTACTGCAACGTGCCGCTACGTAGCATGCTCATGATCTGGATGGTTTCAAGGACAATACCAACAACCTCTGGATGGTTTTCCAAGTGGTTAACCAACAACCACACAACAGATGGTTTTTTGAGGAAAGTACCAACAACCTCTGGATAGTTTTTCTGGATAACTAACAACCATGATATCATGATGATGCAGTAGTATCAACAACTCTCATCACTATCTCACTGCAGGGAATAACATAGGAAATCCTACTGAAATCTGTTGCTCATACATACATAGAAAAAGTTGACATACTGGAAATGGAACATTGGATCATGTTCCCCCCAATGTGAAATTTCCACTTATTCAATCACGAACACTGATACTGGAACTATGACAAGAAGCACACGACACAAGCTGAAAGCAAATACACCATAAAAATGTCACCAAACCATCTGTGCGGCCCCGTCGTTGGCGACTGACGAGAGGTCGCTGAATGACCTCCAACCTCGATGCCTCCTGCCTCCGGTTTCATGCTCAGAACAAGAAGTCTTCAGAGCCACTATCTTCATTTACTTGTTCTTCCTCATAATCGATTCATAAGTCTATGCCCATATTTGCTTCTTCCATTTTGATTGTTCCATTTAGAAGATCACGAGCTCATTTTTACAAAATGGAGTTTTATGCCCCTTTCTCTTGTAGTAAAAACATTCAATTTCCTCCTTATTTTTGGAGAAATTCTTGTACTTCTTTTTTAGGTACAATGCAGTTTCTTCTTCTACATCTTCTTTAGTCCTTTTTCCTCAGCTAGGAGAGCTGAAATCATGCCCTCTAATGACTGAGAAGACATTTGCCCTAGAGTAAAGACAACATTATTGTACTTGGATGGCAAACTGTTTAATAATATGGCTTTTGCATCTTCATCATCAACAAGAGCTTTAACTTCTGCTAGTTGTCTAAGAAGAGATCTCAATTCATTTATATGACTTGACATTGTGACTTCTTCATTCATTTTCAATTTGAATAATTGCAACTTTAAAGAGAATTTTGCATTATTCGCTTTAGCCCCAAAAGTTTTGTTTAGTAAATCCCATATTTCTGTAGAAGATTTTTCTAAATCTACATGATGTAATTCAGAATCTGAAAGACCAAGTCCAATTATTGCTTTGGCTTTGTCATCTCTAGTTTCCCATTCTACAATTTTGCTTACATCTGTAGGTTTTTTTTCTTTTCCATCTACTATCCTCCATAGATTTTTATTCATTAACTGCATCTGGATTTTTACTCTCCATGTATGGAAGTTCAGCCCATTAAATTTATCTAATGGTGTATCCATTTTACTGAATCTAAATATCCAAAAAAAATTGAATGTAGATTTGAATTACCTTTGATTCTCTGATTTCTTCAAAAAAAAAGCAGTGATCAATGTGCTGTATAGTAAATTGCACGTTTCTCCCAAAATGTGAACTGGGTTTTTCTGAAATTTCTACTGTAGCTTCCTGTATAACAGATCATTCCACACGAAAATTTTTGGAGAAACCCAGATCGCGAAACAAAAGTTACGAGATCATCTTCGAGACAGATTTAACCTGCTCTGATACCAAATGTAGAAATTAATCTGATCTAATACAAAGAATCCATGAAATAGATACACAGACAATAATTGAAATCAACAACTCTATATTATATTTTCATTAATTCACTATTTCAATACACTCCATTATATAGGAGATGTAAAATAACAATCCTTACAACAACATTTGTCTTCATATACAACCATACACCCATATGGTTTCAACCTCTCACCAATATAATAATAAAACAATACTAATTGTTTTATTATTCTAACTTACTAACTTACCACATACTAACCACATTTTACATTTACTATTTATATTTACATAGTAAATGTACTTTCACTAATTTACCATAATAATAATTACACATGTAATTATTATTCACCCATACAAATGGAGCACTAATATATATTTCCTAACACATCCCGCCCTTCCCATTCTTCTATCTATCTCTCACTTTTTCCATCGTCGATCGTCTTTGTTCTTCACCCCATCGACACTCGAGGGGGTATCTCTCCCTCCTACTAATTTTTCTTTTATCCCTTCAAAATTTTCTTCCATCTACTATCTTTGAAGTGGTGTTACTTACACCACCCCAAGAGGGGAAAATGTAGACACCCATAATTATGCCTAAGCAATTTAAATACTTAAATTGCGCTAATTATCCTTTCTCACAAAACAATGACATATCATCAAAAGCACCTGGTATTCCTCTTGTTTTCATTAATTAATTACAATACGCTAATTGATTAAGTCACCTATCCAACTAACAACCTAATTAACGACCTTCCATTAATTATTTACCACTTTTATCTAGAATAATTAATTATTATTAATTAATTAGCATTTCACTTTATTTATTTTAATCCTCCTAATAGCCTAGATCATACTAATATTCCTCTAATTAGCTTCTATAAGATTACATCTACCTATTAGTTAATCACTTTCGATTAATTAAAACACCCCCAACTCCCATGACTTGCTAAGCATAAATTAAAACCTTCTAAAGTAAGGTTACCTTTAATAAAGCAACCTTATCCATTCCTAAACATGTTTTA
>CM031235.1:966708579-966751016 GCA_018340775.1 Taxus wallichiana var. yunnanensis | reverse complement strand
AAAAATACAAGTGGGTGTTGGAAGCACAATCACCGAGGAGGGGGAGTGAATCAATATCATTAAAATTTTTACTTCACTTATATTTACTTTAAATTAACTTGCATGAACCATTTAATAAGCCATCATTATATAAGTAATGTCAAACCATTAAAGCAACATAAAAACCATCCACATGAGCATGAAACAATAGAGAACACACATGAACACAACATATATGTGGGAAATAGTCAGGAAGCAGTTGATATTTGTATTAATAAGAATCAAATTTTGTGAAGAACCAACTCTATAAGGAGCACCAACACCTAATTTTATGAGCACCTACTTTACTTTAGTAAGTCTTGGAAGCTTTCTAGAGGCTCTGACTCCCTTAGATTTAGTGAAGCACCAAATCCACAAGGAGCACCAACCCCTAGGTTTTAGTAAGCACAAACTTTCTAGGAGGAAACAACACCAACTCATCCACATTTGAATGTTTTTCATTTTCCCCTTGTTTCTGATCAAATGAGATGGCACTCTCTCATCTCTTCTTCTCTTAATGATACATCGAAACCTCTTTTATGGTAATTGCTACTTCACTCTTCACTCTTCTTCACCTTTACAGAGAAATGGATGAACTTTTCCCTTTATAATCTGACCACTTTAAATATCAATATAGGAATGATACTTCATGAGTATTGAATACCTATTGCACCTCTCTCTGCCCCTTATAACTCGCTCATTACCCCGATAATCCATTAGACTTTAAAACTACCTTGCTTATATACATGTCTCGAGCATACATTACACCATATAGGTTGTTCATAGCATGTGATGTCATGAGGATAATCAATTCCAATCGATTCTGAATATTAACGTAAGGCATAATCTCAAAGAAGCAAGCTTCTTGAACAAATAGTCACTTTCTACTAGGCTTAAACACTTCTTGTAAATAAGCCATTTTAGCCCCTAAATCCCTAATTTTTGAATTGCTTTCATCTTTACCCCATTCCCTACGCCTCATCGATACTATTTCATCTATCGGAATTGAATCGATGCAAAATAATGTGCAAGTTACCTCCAATTTTGGTCAAAACTGTCCTATCTAATGGCTTGATTCGGCTCTTTTCATGTAATGTCCGAGAAGCTTGGAGAATCTGGTTAAACTCTTAAAATTTTGAATTCACTATGCTTATCCAGACATTTTCCCATATACTGAAACCTCTTAACAAGTTATCTCTTCAATCAATCTGATAAAAAACATTCAAAAGTATCAAACTCACTCATCTTCCCTAAGCATCTTTTTAAGCTACTTCAAGAATAATGACTGCGTGGACATTCGTGAGGTTAGAGAATTACTATAAGTCCTCCATCTGAAAAATAAAAGAACCTCCCAAATACTGATTTTCCTCTATGATGTTGTATGCAAAATTTAGTCATCTTACTCCTTGTCTAACTTCCCTTCGTATTATCTCCATCCTTTGGCTTGTCTAGGTCCTTTTCACAGCCGAATGCTTTAGTAGTTTACACCCTTAACTTCTCATTTCGGGATATTTCTAAGGAAACTAATTACACTTTATAATTACCCATTTTGGCTATTCATCTCCATCCAAAATTCAAGGTATCTTACTTTGGAACTGAGAATGACTCCGTCATACTATCTCATCTCTCCAGATTGAAGTTAATAGAAGTTGTGTAAAGGCTTATGCTTCTCGGAAATGTAAATCGTACCTTATAGGAGATGTGTGATGTTTTTAGGTCTTATATCCTTTAAAATCCTTGAGAGGAAGGTTTAAATATCCTAATTAAAAAGATACAATATTTTATTCAACCTACACACCTCTATTTTTGGTCTTGATCCTTTCTTAACCAACTTTGTTTTATACTTAGATCCTCTGAGCACGATCCTTTATTAGACCTGAGCCCAAAGGTGAAGTCTTTTTATCACTTAAAACTTGATGCATATGTGCATAGAAGTTTCGGGAAAAATTTAAAGTTTTGACCTTCATTTCTACCATAACTCCTTCGTATTGGTCTCTACAACTTGTTCTTAGATCTGAATGGACGCCTTTCTGTGAGGTTAGTAATATGACGGTCGCCTAAATTAAACCTTTAGTGAATAAGCCCAAAGACAGTACCTAAGTGAGTAAGACAAAAGAGCAAATGATTGAGGAGCCCCGATAAAAAATTGCATAGTGGATAGAGAGAAAGAAAGAGGAGAAAGGGAGAAAAGAAGATTCTTTGACAGCATGGATAAAGAATGTTGGGGTTACTTTACCCAAGTTTATGCCGAGGATAATACATCAAATCTAAGCATAAATGCGAATAAAAGTGGATATTCTGCGGACAAGAAATACCTGAAACAAGAAATATAAATCAACACGAGTTTAATGTGGTTAGCAGGTGTCAGGAGCTCACGTCCACCAAGAAACAAGCCAATCTATTATCCAAAGCTTTGATAAGATATATCTGATGAAGATTTAAAATCTTCCACACCTCTCAGCATGTATAATACTTTCTTTCCCTCAAGCTTTTTCTTCTTCTCGAAGAATTCTCTCTCTCCAATTATTCCCACAATAATCATCACTTTTGCAAGTTATTCTTAATTCTTACTTCTAAACCCTAGCTTTCATTCTTATATAGGCGTATACAAACTTAGGGAGCTTAGCCATGCGATTCTGATCAATAGATATGCTTTAATACTAAAAAATAGATCTAATTCCCATGAGTTAATTAAAACACTCATACCACAGGTAACTGGCGCGTCGGTTAGCCTAATTAGATGTCGGTTTCCTCCTTTCTGACCAGTAATAGGTCATAGGTGATTGATGCCGGTCCCTCCATAACCGATGATCGGTTACTTATGTTTTCCAGAAGTTTCATATTGCATGCTTTAATCCAAAGTAATTGAGCTCCTGACTCAACAATCTACCACTTGGAGATTAATTCTACACCATACCTATCTGATGTCATTTTTGGATCCTTCCTTAGCTTTGTTTCTTCCTCCTCAGTCTCAAACTTGAAGACCAAGAGAAGTGGAGTGTAGCTCCACTTCTCCTTTACTTTAACGATTTGTTAACATATCCAGTATGGATTCTCACTCATATGAATCTTTTCCAGATTCAAGCTTCCCATCCTCCAAATACCTTGTATGTAGTGATACCTCAAACTGAATGTGTTTCATTCTTAAATGAAATGTTGAGTTCTTTCCCAAATGAATTACACTCTAAACTATCACTTTGAAAATTTGCAATCATCTTGCTCCTTTCCCAACTCTTTCATGAACCTACTCATCCATATCATCTCATTGCTAGCCTTTGTAGGTGGCTATAAACATACTCTGCCTCTGTAGTAGACAAAGCCACAACCTTCTCGCAATCTTGAAATCTAGCTAATCGGCTTGTCATCCCACCTACTTGTGAAAATATATCCCGTAGTGCTCCTCCTACCATCCATATCTCTAGCCATATATGCGAATCAACATAGCACATAATGAAATATCCAAACCTTCATAGCATAACTACATCTTAGATGTCCCTTCAAATACCTGAGTATCCATTGGACTTCTTTCGATGCTCTTTACCTACATTGGCCATATATCTACTCACCTCACTCCCACTTTGTGTAATGTCTATGATCAGTACAAACCATAACATACATGAGACTCCCGACTACTGCTGAAGCATATGGTACTCATGTCATGTATTTGACCTCCTCTTGTGATGAAGAACATTGATCTTTGCTCAATTTGAAGTGTCCAGCCATAGGTGTACTAAAGGTTTTGTATTCTGCATCTTTAACCTTTCTAACACCTATGTAGATATAATCCTCTGGAGACAAATACAATTTCTTTGTTCTTCCCATGTCTCTTGTATTTGCATGCAGGATTATTTTTGCAGCTCCTAAATCCTTCATAGAAAATGTGTGAGCTAGCTTTCCCTTAAGCTCACCACGATGTCATGCATACTAGATCATGCGAATAAGCATATCATCCACATACAGTAACAAAATAATATAGGCTCCCATTTTCAAAGCTTCTTGAAATAAACACAATGTCGGATTCACATCTCAAGTAACCATGCTCATGCGTAAAACTATCAAACCTTATGTACCATTACCTTGGAGATTGCTTGAGCCCATATAGGATCTTTTTCATCTTTTGCACACTAATTTCTCCTTACCCTTGACTTCATACCCAAGCAGGTTGCTACATATAAATCTCTTCATCAAATCACCATGAAGGAAAGTTTGTCTTCACATCTAGTTTCTCTAAATGTAAATCCTCTACTACTAACTTCAAACTCAATACAAGTATGAATAGAAGTCATCTTAACAATAGGAGAAAATATTTCACCAAATTCAATACCTACTTTATGTGCAGAATCCCTTTCTTCAAGCCTTGCCTTGTACCTTTTCTATCCACACCTCTTCTTCCTTGATCCTTGTAAACCCACTTGTTACTGCAATGTCCTCTTACACTTTTAACTGACTTAACGCAAAATCCCAAGTCTGGTTTTATTCGAGGAGTCCATCTCCTCATCCATGACCATGCTCCCACTTTGCACATGTGGGTCTTATCTTGCATTGCTTCTTGAAAACTCTTTGGTTCACCATTATCGATCGATAATAAATAAAATAGAGAAGTGTAAATATTTGCGGGAGGCGTTTACTTACCCTTTGTGACCTTCTCACAGGGATTTGGGAGTATCTGCAAGGCTCATTCGGACCTCCTGACATTTGTATCCAAATCCCTATCATTCCGACCACTAATCGATCAATACCTATGTAACCGATGTCCAGCTTCTGAAGCACGATGCCGGTTTGGATCTTTTGTAACCGATACTAGTTCTCATTGCCGAATCGATGTCGGCCGATGGTCGATCGACACTGGCATCTTATGTAACCTGTCGGTATTAATTTTAAATCTGAGAGTTCATTTTCATTCACAAACTTCTCAGCCGGTTCATCCTTGGGTACCAAAATTTGATCCTTGTACATTCTCTTTTCATTCCATTCAATATCATGAATCTAATAATTTTATAATTCTCTAAATCCCAAAAAACGGAATCTGAAATCACTAGATCCATAACCAATGAAAGTGCATCTCTTGGATTTTGCATCCAACTTTTTCCTATTTTCCTTATCAATATGCACAAAAGCTTTTGAACCAAAAACTTTAAGAAAAGAAAGATCTACCTCTTTTCGGTCCAAGCTTCCTCATTCTAGTATTCCTCCGTCCAAAGTAAACTTGAAGGCCCGTGGTTGTCAGAATAAACCGGTTGTATCAGCTTACTTCTGCTAAAAACTACAAGGGCGATCGAGAATGTATCCTCATATTTCTAGCACATTTCCATGATTATCTTGTTCATTCTCTTTAACACCATTCTCTTGTGGTGTTCTTAGAACCGTTATTTCTCTTACGTATCCCATTCATTTGAACAATAATCATTGAAAGCCTTGCTTACATTATTCACCACCATTGTTCAGATCTAAGGCACTTTAACTTTGAATTTGATTCATTCTCAACAAAAGGGCTTTCCATCTTTTAAAAGTCTCAAAAACATCATATTTATGTTTAATACAATAAACCCATACCTTTCTTGTAATATCATGAATGAAAGTAACATAATATTGGGGATCCTCCATGAGGAAAACTACCTAAAGTTGGTCCCCACATCCGAGTGTACTGAGATCCGAATTTCCGCTCCTTCTTAGTTTCCCCAAACTACGAGAAATCTCACTCTCTTTTGCTTTCCAAAGACAAAATGCTCACATAAATCAAGATCTAAATATTTGAAAATCACGATAACTTACCACTTAACCTTTAAGATCTTGCATTCCTTTTTTGACTCATATGGCCCAGTTATGCCACCGCAGTACATCTGAATCTAGAAGTTTCCAGACTATATACCTCTCTGTGAAGGAGATTACCGGCACCCCAGATCTCATCCCGACCTCTAATATAAGCATTCCTACCTTCTTCGAGAATCTCTTTTCCATGATGAAACACACTCTTGGTGACTTTCTAAGATCTCCTCTTTTGGCCCCAAATCCCTAAGTTAATCATGCACGGAAAATCACCTAGTTTCATCTCCACCATTAGAAATAAGAAAATTCACAAATGTAAGCCTAGCATTTCAATATGGAAATTGAGATAAAGCCCCTGGTATGAGGATAGTTCCCTCTTGCCATTTACATAAGGCTTATGTGGGAAATAAACATGGGTGGGTGCAATGTTTGTGAGCCATGGAAGATTAAAAAAGCTTCTTGGTAAAATTCTTGGTGCATTAAGCTCATGCCTTCTTATCCATTTTGTTTCCCAACTCAATCCCCAGAACCCTCTGATAAGTTAGATGATCTTCATTACAGTCACATATCCCTTTCTTGTACCACGTAGAAAATATCCTTTCCAAATCCATTTCCTCCCATTATTATCCGCCTTCTTGATCCACAACTAATGTGAATAATGCAGAAAAATGGCTACCTTCTCGATATATCCATTGCCTGCGTGGTATTATCATCTCCCATTGAACTTATTCACAGACCTTCATCATTCCTCTCATTCTGATGATGATCAGAGCTTGATTTTAGTAAAGATTCATGATCGGTTTCTCTCGAATTTTCCTTCTATTCCGAATCCTTTCAGGCTCTGGAGATCATCAAATTTTTGCATTAGATTTTTAAGCGTGTATATCTTACTCCTTACTACTTCTCGGTTTTGGTTAATAGGTTATAACATAAGAAGGTTTCATTAGCATGCCAGAAGGGGCCTTAAATCAGGACCGATCTTTCCTCTTTTACTCTTCGAATATATTGGTCATGGAAGCTTTGAAAATCATTGTATCATGCATCTGGACATCATCTCTGGTTAAATCTAGCGTAAGGTCTCCCCCTCTGCACTAGATTTGCCACTCCTCTAGCAGCATCAACATTTTTCCAGGATGACACTTTAATCTTTTCACCTCTGCGTAATTTATTAGAAAGGAACACGTGCTTTATCCAACATCTGAGATTCACATTCTATTGTTGCGAGGATCAGGTATTCAATTTTCATAAATCCATTATTTTTTTCTTTAATGTCTCTCCTCGGATACGACATAGAATCCAGGTGATCCTAGAATTTTCACCTTACGGAAAGTCCCTCCCTCATAAATATTTGGGTATCTCTACATTCTCTGGCGGTAATGACAAAGCAAAATGCAATTTGGAGCGATCTTCTCTCACTCTCTTTATCGTCGAGAAACCATTGCAATACTTGGAAAGGGAAATAAATTTGTCTTTGGTACATATA
This sequence comes from Taxus wallichiana var. yunnanensis, assembly GCA_018340775.1. Classification (NCBI taxonomy): domain Eukaryota; kingdom Viridiplantae; phylum Streptophyta; class Pinopsida; order Cupressales; family Taxaceae; genus Taxus; species Taxus wallichiana. The sequence continues at coordinate 966,743,749 of CM031235.1, read as the reverse complement.
GAGTTAACAATGATCGAATCGGTCCTTTACCAATTCAGGATTATATGTTGTCGAGTTAAGCTGATCCTAAAATGGTCTTGCTTAATTTTGAGAAGGTTATTAGATATTCCTGCACTGTGGGAATAACGAGGAAAGAAGATTCCATAAATGGTCCGTGAAATGGGACCCAAAGTTGTTAAATTTCCCAAATCCTCTATTATCCAATGCTAGGGATTGTAAATTTGGTGCTTGAAACCTGTTGCTCCGCATCGGTGCAAAACTTGTTTGGGGTTTCATCTCAACTCCTCAAAGGCTGGTCCATCAGATTATTTCTCATAAATATTTAGAGGCAGGTCGATTGGAGCTTATTCTTTCTAGCGAGGATCTTCCTATAGGTTCTCATATTTGGAATTTTATACATGTAAATGTAGATTTCTTATTATGGATTCTCGCCTCATTGGCATCGTAATAATGGTATCTTTTGATCTAATTCACGGGAGGATAGCTAGAATAGGCACCACCTCTCATATTGTTCCCTCCCTCGATCACGGTTATGATGACGTAATCTAAATGCCATTGCAGATCACTTATTTTGAGACTAATTATGGTTCTTCTTCATCCGGATGGCTCTCCATGCTTTCAGTGGTGGAAGGATATCTCCTGACTAAAGTAATCGAAGCTCCATTTTGGAAATATCTTCTTTCGATCATTATGTACTTTCCTCTAATGAAAGGAAAGTCACAAGGTTCAACATATTCGTCGATCATATAAGTTGGCTCAGGTCTCCTCCTTTGGTGATACTTTTGTCGAATAAGGAATTACTTGAAGTTATTTTTCTCTCTTTTAGTCACGGAAGTGGTGGTCATTCTAAAGTTTCGGTTGTTGGATCCATTTCTCCTCCCAATAAAGTGGCGTATTGTTCGAAGATGAAATTATCTTCTCAATCTCGGTAAAATCCTTTACTTTCGATTAATAGGAGAACACGTATTCCTTTTAGGCCTTGAAAATTAGCATCCTCTGCGGTAATGTTGATTAAATTTACACCATCTCTTTCTTTTATGCTCCTCCTATTCCCGGTAGATTTATTAACAATGGCTTCTTAATGAAACTTAATCTTCTATGGGTACCTTTGTAATAACCAGAAAGATACCCTTTCAACCTGTGCCTTCTTTGAGATTATACATAGTTCCTATGAAAAATATTTGGAAATTGACTCCTTTTTGTCTTATTTGGCATTTTCCCAATTTGGTTATTCAATCTAGGAACATAAATTTACACTCTTTTCTAGGGATCAGGGTTTACGATCTTCCCATTTTCCAAAAAGAAATAGAGTGTGCCATCTCGCATGCAACGTGAATTAAAAATAGTGTGAATATTAATCTTTTACTTCTCCTTGTCATGGATGATTTCATCAAAAAAACTAAAAAACTTGTCCCTTGAGTCAAAAATTCCTAATCTTGGTTCCATTGTTAGAGATATGGTTTGTCCACAGTGGAGAATTTAATTCACTAGGAAATTGATGATACCATGAGACACCCCCTAAAGGTGTTTGGAAATTAAACTTTGATGGAGCATCAGAGGTAATGGCCTAGGTCTTCGAAGTGCAGGTGTATCCTTTGCGATGAGTACGAGGTCTTCTAACTTTCTTAAGTGGTAGGTTCCTTTGGTCTATAATTACCTAGCCATTGCTGCGTGTAATACTACGATGGAAGTTAAACTATAGGCCACTCTCGGAGGGTGTTAAACTTGCAATTAAATTTGGCGATGACTTCCTATAATCATGTAATCACCTTTTCCATTCTAAAGGTACCGCCCCCCATAGTAAAAATCAATGCTAATTCGTTTATGACCATTCTCATGGTCGGCACGAGATCGACTAAAACTTGGAGCAGCCAGTCATATTTTTCGAGAATCAGTTCGGTGGCGGATCTTAGACCAATAATCAATGCGATTGATTTCCCTTAGGCTGCCAAAGTTTGAAAGTGATACGACAAGTCTAGATTTCTCAACTTGTCATCATTTAAATCTCTAAAAAGATGGTTTTTGAGAGCTTGCATCCATACGATGCCAAGTTACATGCTTGTAGTGCCAAAGGAGTGCGAAAGTCAAATTTGGCTTGTATTCAACTTGCTTTGTGGCCTTTGCTTCCTATTTCTATGGCCTTCATTAGTTTCCCTTTTCGTTTCTCTCATGGAGTACCACATTCGAATAAGACAATAGTACTTACATAAATTGATCACCATTGGTTAATGCTGATTTACCGATCTAAGTCCGACGTGTAAAGAGGATTGACTACCTATTAAAACCATCTTAGGTGATTCTTAACAATGGTTAACTATAACCATGCCAAACACGCGAATTATGATATCATTGCCACTTTTTTTTCTTTCTACCTCATTCTTCATCAACTACGATCCTTCGATGGTAGATCATTCAAATGGCTACAAACGATGAGATGAATGACCTTGTTCATCGAGTGGATATTCACCGATACAATCTGCGAGTCAATTTCTCTCTATCATTACTTAAACCCATTCGCAGGAACCATATTTGTGAAGAAGTTGTGAACTGCTTCAGGTTTCGGGTCATGGTATTGATTCAGCTGTGTTCGAATTAAGCTTGAGATACATTCAACTATGCTCCAAAATGTGAATTCCTAATAGAAAGTTCACGGTAAGTTGGATCACGTTGATTCTTCCAGGATATGACATTGTGTAAAACTCTTTTCTAAAAAAATTCTATAGTGGAGCACAGTCTGACAAGGTTAAAGACCATCTTGTGTCTTCAAGTCTCTGCATTTCGAGGGAAACCTGCAGCTACACAGACCTAATGAATTATATTGATTTTATGAAATGTTCATATTGGCTCGCAGTTTGGGATATCTTGTTACTTGAAAACGATCTTAGCTGCTGTTTACTTCGGGTTCAAACATTTGCTTTTATTGTTCTCCTCTTTCCCTTTCCTCTTTCCCTCCTTTCCTTGTATGTTTCATTCTCTCCTCTTAGAGCCACCTTCTTCCCCCTTATATGTTCTTCCTTAACTTTGTAGGGTGGGGGCCCTTTCCTCTCCCGGAGTTCACCAAAACTCTTGTCAGTAGGTTTATCCAGTTAAAAATAAACACATACCTTAGTAACTTTGTAGCATCATCAAACAGAAGTAACATAAGACTTAGGATCCTCCACTGACGCAATCCATTGCTCTGCAGATTGGTCACACACGTTTGAGTGTCTGAAATGACTCCCGATTTACGATCCTTCGGTGGCTCACCCTTGTGACTTTGAGAAATCTCACTCTCTTTTGCTATTTCGAAGACACAATGCTCCCACGAAATAGAAGATCTAAATCTTTGAAATATGATAACTTACCTTATCCTTTAAGATCTGCTATTCCTTTTTGACTCTATATGGCTGAACTAATATGCCACATACTATGCATTAAATACATGAAGTAGACAATGCGAAAAAGGAATCGATAACATGCAGGTAGATAAATATAATGTTCCTACCTTCCTTAACTCTTGCCACAAACAAAATCACCTTGGTGACTTTCCAAGAGTCTCTGTAAATGTAACCATTTACGGACCTGACTTCACTGGTGCCTGCGAGAAATAAGGCATTTCTCCTGAGGTTTGGCACATGCCTCGCATCTTCACGTACCCATGTATTTCATTCGCGTCACTGATTTTAGATGAACTTCCCCTTGACTAGTGATACTTTATGAAGGTTCATCATCATCACCCAAAATAAACATGCCCAAAATTTCCCACTGGGACATAATTCCTGAAATAACCACTTATTAGGGGTTGCGTGGAAGAAGATCCTGAATCTAAAACCCATGATTCAATTATTATCTAAAAGAAAGAATAAGAGCATCTTTGCGTCGACCTACATTATGAATGATATTTTCTTCTTTACCTTAAAATGCTAGTTGTTGGTTCTCTTTATCCTTTGACCAATGATATTTCTTCTCACATGTCCTTTCTTTCAACATTTCCATGCAAGTAATTCCCTTACCTCTGGATTTAGATCTGCTATCCCTTGACTTTGATTTCCCATTACTCTTACTCTTGGATCTTTCCTTCTTCCTCGCCCACTACTTTCTACATTTAAAACATTCCCAAATGATGATTCCTCGGTAATCTTCCCGTGGAATTTCTTCATTCGATATTATACTAACCATCATTTGTAAAAATTCAAAATATTATTTAGCGTATGTTGTATTCACTTAACATCCATTGCGAGTTATCCCGACTATCGGGCAAAAGAACATAAGAATAAAAAAGTGATTTCACTTCACCATCGAACGATATATCGGCCGATTTTAAGCGATTCCTAATAGATGCGGAAATCATTGAATGACTAGATTTAGATCCACCTTCAATGCATCTTAGAACTAAATAGTTTCTTCATCAAATAAAATTTATTTGAAGCCTAAGTTTTATCATATAAATTAGTAAGAGATTTCATTAACCCTAGCCGTAGAAGTCCACTTACTGTAATATTACGAAGCCACGGATGTTGTTAGGCTTAATCTTATAGATCTTCAAAGCCTTTATGTCAGAATATTCCATTCTTCATCGAGTCATCTTTGTAGGTCTAGACTTATCATCCAACGGTAAATACAAATCTCTTTGATATAGATAATCCTCGATTTACATCTTCCATAATTGATAATTTTCGGTTCAGTCAAATTTCTCTACCTTGTATTTGTTTTCTTACGCGATGTTGTAGCTCCCACTTAATCAAAAAACCCTCTGTGAGTAAATTTTTCAACACATAAAACCCTCGAATAAAGTTCTCGATACTAGTTGTTTGCCAAGCACATTGGTTTGTATAGATAAATACATCATATCTAAGCATACATGAAAATAAAAGTGGATATTCTACCAGAATAAATACAAAAAAAGAGACACAAATCAACACCGGATTTAATGTGGTTCACCAGTGCAGGGCTAGGTCCACGAAGAAACATGCCATGATCTATTATCCAAAAAGCTTTGACAAGATATACTGATGAAGATTTACAATCTTCCACACCTCTCGAGATGTACATTAATTTCTTTCCCTCAAGCTTTTGCTTCTTCTCCAAGAATTCTTCTCTCACCAATTATTCTCACAATAATCATCAACTTTTACAAGTTCTTCTTAATTATTACTTCTAAACCCCTAGAAGGATTTCATGCTTATATAGGCGTATACAAACTTAGGGGCACTTGTATCAATGTAATTTCTGATCAATAGACCTACTTTAATGCTAAAAATAGATCGAATTCCGATGAGTTAATTAAAACACTCATGCATACGTAACCGCTTGACAACTTTGGTTGCAGCCACCCAACGATATGTCGATTCCTCGCCCTTCTGTGGCATGTCGAGTCATAGGTGAATGATGCTGAGTCCCTCGATAACGATGTCGGTTATTGTGTTTTTTTCAGCAACAAGATTTCTCATTCCGCCTTGATAATCCAGAAGTAATTGAGCTCCACTTAAACTCAACACAAACAAGAAATACTCGATCTCTAATTTGAAAGGGTTAACTCCCACTCCAAGTGATGAATTAGTGAAATGCTCGGATCTGATGATGTAAATGTGAACCCAAGCGAAAATAGCGCTTTATATCACAATAAAGCTCCTCACAGATAGCGATGTGGACACACTATGAGCTAAGTGTTTAGAAACCTTTGTTGAGTGAAATATTTGGTAACCACCAAGCTTCGTCATGGCTGATCCCCTATTGAGATTTTGAAATTGATTTCCTGTGATGACTTATTATCTATAGTTAGCACCCATATCCATTGAGAACTTAGGTATTTTTCAATCAAGTGGAAAAGACTCTACCTCTCCTAACTCTAAGTGATGTCTTAAGTTAGAATATTTATATCTCGTGTTCCACTCCCTTTGTGGAATATTCCTCCTAGAGACATGAACTTACTATGTTATCGCACAGTGCTGTAGAGGCGACTTAATATTTTTAGTAGCACCAAGATTTCTACCTTTCTGAATCATCTTGATGAGGTTAGCTTCTTTATTGACTCCTTTGTATATTGCCTTCACCTCGACCACTTCTTGAAATGACTAACTATTTTTAGTAGGTACCCACATAGGGAACTTACTATTTTTAGTAAGTGGTCATTTTCATTGTTTTCTACTGTGATCATTTCTTTTAAATCCTGATCCATCTTCGGTGCACACTTTGTCTTATGTCACCACTTCTTGATGAAGGCTAACCAAAAATAACAAGCCTATGTAGGAAAGCTTACTATATTTGGAAAGTGGATCTTCAGTGATTAGTTTGTGATGGAACACATATTTTTGGATTTGGCCAAGTCATCAAATCTTATCCTTAAATTTCACTTGATTTCTTCCCGACAATAACTTGGAAATAATTAAAAATAAATTTTTGCACAACCAGTAAGGGCTTTGGAGTACGAATACCTCCCATGGCAGCGGTATTAATGGAGTCATGAAGATTTTTAATTGTAGTTATGGTTTCCACCTCCGATCAGACCCTATGAATCAGGATCCATTGGGATATGTTTTCACTTGAAATCTATGTGTACTTTTAGCTCGAGCCCATACTACCGGCTCGGTGGGAAATCCGACAAGATGGGTGAGCTAGGCAAAAAATGGAGTTCTTATTGTGAAAAAATAATCAAGGTATAATTCAATCTCCCATTTGCACTTACATCATGACGTCCTTGAAAAATTGGATTTCTGCAAAAAGATCTCATCTCGATCCGCATTTGTCACGTATGGTGAGATATGAGAATTTTTTCATTTTCACTATAATAGAGGGTTTTTCAAACAAAGACTTCATTTTTCTGATTTGAGCTCAAGTCTGATTTTCTTCATTATAATCTACTAAACTCTTTACATGGGAGATTTCTTCTCTTTATGGAGGATTGCGTGATCTTATTTAGTTATGCAAGATCCATGAAGGCTATAGATGTATGGGGAAGAATTTTTACAGAGTTGTTCAGCTGAGGGTAAAGACGAGGTGTGTGGGAGAAAATATCAAAAATGGCTAATTCACATGTTATTTAAATCCTAAAAGGAAGGGGGGGTTGGGAAATTTTTGTGGCCCTTTCATGTCAACTTTTACGTAAATGGAGTAAAGGGACATGAACCTCTTCATCATGTGAGGCGACATTTCAATTTGCTGGACATGCTTCGCAGGAGAGGAGGTTGAGAGATAAGTCTGACGAGGCTGACAATGAACCAGTTGGTGATCATATTAGTGGCAGCCAAGTGGGCTAGGGAATTTTTATCACACTATGTGTCACTTTGCTAAAGGGATGAAAGGGACATGAAATCCACGCTTGTCCACAAGATGCACACGTGTCCTTAACGGTTGATAAATGGCTAAGTATGAGAAATCAAACCTTCAGGGACTTAAAAACTTTGCGGAGGTGATATCTTGAGCCCGAGACAAATGTGAGGAGGAATTTTTATATATTTTGAGATTAGAAAAGGTAATTTATGAGATGATTCCTTTGAGGTTCTCGACATGTTTGTGTCTATCATAAACAACTCAATTGTCACTTACTAGGTTCTCAGAGAGCTACTGTGTGAGAATAGATGAACTTCACCAACCGAGTATCTATGTTATTAGTTTGATGATTTGCAAGATTTTATCCATACAATGAATTTTAACGTCCAATAATGGGGTCTTACCGGATTTGTTATCCTATTTCACCAAATCCTCGCAAACACAAGGAATATTGTTTGAAGAATCAGGTCAACAAAATTTCATAACCAGTTATATCTCGAAAACCGCTCAACTTGTTGTTCAAAGGTGATCTGAAATCTCGAAATCTTCAATGATGCATTCCAACCATTCTGGGCCATGATGTTCCTTAGCTCAGCTAATTACTCTCTCTCCGTGATGGGTTTTGATCCTTTGTTCAGACTTTACTCAGGGGGGATGCATAAAGTCCTTAAGGCTAAATTAATCAAGAGCCATTCCCAAAACCCTATGGCAGTTCATAAATGTCTCTCCGAGAAGAGCTTAAAATGCTATAAAGAAGAGATCCAAGGTGATTTGACTAGACCACAAATCACTCGCAGAGAATACATGACATTGAATTTTCAATATCACCGTGGAGTTGCACCTTTATCGATAGGATTGGTGTTGAGGATGGACTAATTTCACAGGGAGGTGACTCTTTTAAGATACTGACAGAGAGAAAATATTGATCCTACATAGAATGGAAAGATTATCCCATTTCCATTTCCTTTACAGTGAGCTCTCTTCCCATTTGTGTGTGTCTTAGGATGGTTTAATTTTCGCCCTTAAATTTTCTTCGTATCATATTTTTTGTTCATATGTTAGCGATTTAGTTTTGGGCCCTATTCTCTAGAAGTGAATGGCCTTGAAAGTGGATAGAAATTTGGGAATATGGGGAGTGTCTTTGACGAGAAGATCTGGTGGCGTCATAACATCAAATAAGTTCACTGGCTAGATCCAATTACTCAGTCCCAATGTTGTGAGTTCTCCGAGATAAAATTCTGAGATAACCAATCTGACCATTTATAAATCATCTACAAGAACCTTAGAATTTTTTTCACCTTTATTTCGAGAAATCCAAAATGGTGTGATCCTCAAATTATTTTCGTAAGTATCTTTTAAGTTTTCGAGAGATTAGACAAGCAGCATTTTCATGGAAATACGTCATATATCTTCTCAACCCCAATACTGATACACTGGAAGATGCCGTGTTTGTGACACTTCAAAGATTAGAATCATTGATCTACACGATAAAATGCACAAGTCGTATGTCATTATACGATAGTTTTAATTCACACTCACTTAAATCAACACAAAAAATGTGTAAGTATGGAGACAAATCAAGTTTAGGATGATCCATGATAATTTGTCTTTGTACGAATAGAACACCCTGATGCGATAGTTCAAGCCATTTGCAGGTCTGGGTTCAATGCTGATAACTCCTAATGTCCTTTCAGGTTAGGTTGGAAAACTCCACTTACCAATAAAGGGATGTAGGGTTTTTCAATCAATTTCTTTATCGGGCCACACGAAATAAATTCTAGGTCGATTTAGTATCCCACAAAAAGTTCACATAAATGTACTTTAGGTTATCCTATATAATCATATTTTCGACATCATTCCCATTACGTACAAATTCTGAATTTCACCTCGTGACGCATTTACCACAGATTAATGCCTTCTTTAGAAAATTGAATTTTTGCTACTTTTGCAAATTTAGTTTTTCTCCGATTAATTATTATTCAAAAAAAATCCCATTTGGTTTTCAAAGTTATTGTTCTGATAAACTACCTGTAAGGCCATTAATGACCCATAAAATAGTTAATTTTGGACTCGTTCGCTTCCAAATGCCTATTCCCTAAATCGATTAATTTGCAGCTGTCTACTTTATTTATTTATATTTTTGTTAGTTATAATGCGATATTTCCAAATGTTGATTCATTTTTAAGAAAAAATAAATCTTAATATAAGGCAGGCTTCGAAAAGAAAACGAAGTTTAAAGGTTAAAGGAAGAGGATGTAGTAGGTACCGCGTGGCCACCCGGTTGAGGAAAGTGAAGCGGTGCTCTCGAGGTTGGTTTGACTTAGCAAGTCATGTGGACTAAGGGTTAAAATAGTGAGCATGAACACATGCACAATTGCATAACATCGGTCAAGCTGACCTTGAAGTTAGGATAGAAGGCATGGACGTGAACAAGGTGAAGCTGGGAGGGTTTCCCAATGATAATGCAAGTGTTTAAGTAAACCCAACCAAATTTAAGTCCGAGTAGGATAATCGAAGGCATGGAGGAGAGGCAAGTCGAATATAAACAGATGATGACGAAAGTGCTCGAGGTGGGGATATGTTGAGTCTCAATAAAAGCACACAAGGAAAAATACCACGTTTCCCATGGAGGGGCTTACGAGCCGGTGGAGGGATCGGCCGAGCGATAAAATTTTCAGATATGCACAATAAAAAACAAGGTCCAAGTTTAAGTAAACCCAACCAAATTTACAAGACATCCACGAGCCAAGTGAAACTCATGGAAACAAAATGAGGTAGGCTACGGAGGTCATAGGGTTGATAGACAACCGAGCCGGAGAGGAGTTAGCTGTGCGAGCGATGGGAGGTGTACAATGCCAAATCCAAAAAAACATGGGGTTAAAACTAGCTCCTATAAATACCTCCAAACAACCAAGTCCAATATAAACACTCTAAAGCGCACATGCACAAAGCAGATCACAAACTACAAACTCCATAGATATGATCCTAGATGAACACAATGAGCGATTAAAAACTTACATGGTGATAAAAACGAAACCCAAAGTTTAACAACAAATAAATGTGAGTACACATTTATCGAATATATCTTATACCATGGAGATATGTTGAGGATCAAAAAAAAGCATGTACACTAAACAATGTTGCACTCAAATGATTGAAACAAGATCCAAGTAATCACGAGTTTAATCGAATAACAAAAATCATACATAAGGAAAATAATCCACCCATTTTCATAGATAAAAAATAAGAGACATATGAAAACTCCCGTTCTTCGACAATCATTTCCCCTACGGAGAAAAAGAGCTCATTCCCAGGGTGAATGTAACTCCCATATAACGTCATAGCGCAAATGTTAACGACATATTCTATGATGGAATCTATCATATGTCATATAACTAGTAAGACCTACGATCTCACCTAAGTGAGATGACTCATCACGTGGTGTGCCCCGAATGAGGGGTGTTTACCCAAACCCCCTAAATTTTTTGGAGCCATGATTCATGACTCACATTTTTGGCATAAGTGGGACACACTATTATGCTCCTACCCGTAAAATTTGTATCCATCGACATTTTTCAAATACATATACGATTTTAGTTTTTCCTTGATCATACAATGGTTTTCATTTAATTAAAATTTAATTACAATATGGAATGTATTATTCACTAATATCTTATTGAAGATTCTTCATTCACATATACCTTAATGAAAATAAGTTATCATGAATCAAAATGAATTTTGGTCACATAAGTAAAAAAATATTATGATAAACTTTTATTTGGAACATAATACATTTAAGTAATGAACATAATTTTTAGCTCAGTGGGACACACTATTATGCTTCTTCACATTTTACAAATACATATACGATTTTAGTTTTTCATCATCATTTCAATCAAAATAAAAAGTAAAAAAATATTATGATAAACTAAATGTTAATGCAAAATACAATAAAATCTATTACAACATTTCTCAAGTAATATAACTCTAATTTTTTTTATTAACAAACATAAGTGTGACAAGTATTTCAAGTGAATAAAAAAATGAAAATAAAAATATTTGGTTTTGACAAATGTTTCTATAAAATAAGTATTTGTTAAAAAATATTCTTCTAAATATAAAATTTATGTTTATAAATGAATACTAAATAAATATGTTTTTGTAAAAAATCAAATTAAACTATGACAACCATTTAGAAATTGTGAAACATTTAAAAAAAAAGAAATTTGAGGGAAAAAATAAAATAAAATATTCAAAATAAGTGAAAATATTTTTTGACTTACGTTAACAACCACTCAAAATAAGTGGAAAACATTTAAAGTAGGATTAAAAACTTACATGAAATGTGATAAAAGCGAAACCCAAAGATTTAACAACAAATAAAATGTGAGTCTCCCATTTCATTTTGGATAAACCCTGACTTTTGGCTTTTTGAGATATCCATTCTATCCATCATTACTGGATATCCAGCGTCGAAAGAAGTTATTCCTGGATTTCAGGAAGTGATCATTCTTTGACACCGATGGTCGCTTATCCTCCTGGCAAGGATTCAACTACTGCCAGTGGAAGGCCAGCATTTTGCCTGACTCCCATTCCGGGGCATGCTCATCATCTGGATTGCAAAAACCGTTCATCTACAATAACCGCGAAATTGACTCAGGATTCATTTGAATACAGGAATAATGTGAGTGGCGGAAGATCATCCATCTCTGTTCAATCTGAAGCATCTTCAGTTTGGTTCGGATTTGGGATACCACTTTCAATCATGCTCCTATATCTCCTCAGTTCGCTAAACTCAACAGGCTTACTTTCCCCAGTTTTTGTCACATGCTGGATTTGAAGGAAGATCATTGTGGAAATGGAGTAATCAGTTACAACCTTGCGTCATCTGGATCTCTCAACAAATTTTGAAGATGATGATTATGGCTTGGAGAGTAGGAGGTTCACAGCAATGGATAGCAAATCTGAGAAGCTTGGAATACCTGTCCATGCGTGGAGTGAATCTGAACAATCTATGCTTCCTGAGCATTGCGGGTAATGCCTTAGCCTCTCTAATCTTACCCACCTTCCAGGCCTCTCTAACTGGGTCTTTTAGGTACCATCCCCTCTCTCCTAAACCTCACTCCAGCTTGTCCCATCTCCACCTTGGAGTTAATTCATTCCTGTTCCGGCCAGTGCCAGCTTGGTTTCCAGAATGTCTCAACCTTTGGTTTCCCTTGATCTCTCCATTCTGCAGGTCTCACTTGGTTCCATCCCCTCGGCTTCTTTTGCACAGCTCCAGGGATGAACAACATTCAGATGTCGGGTAACAGCAGAGCTGACGGAAACCTTTCTTTCATCTCGGAACCACTCTTCCTCCCTCATTGAACTTTCTCTGCAGTATGCCAGTATAGGTGGAGCCATTCCTCAACAATCCATTGGGTAGACTTTCAAAACTTTAAAAGCTGAACTCTTAGAAATAATTTGCCAACAGAGATATACCTGCAGTTTGGATCTGTACAGGGCGCACTCTGCCCTCATAACTCATTATTCTTTCGGACAACAGTTTGAAAGGAAGTATACCTTTGTCTTTTCATGGTATTTTCCTCACTTACATATCTTGGATTACTAGATAATAACCAGTTGTCAGACAATTCCAGATGTTTCTAGAGTGCTTGTTAGATGTGTTGAGCCTTTCTTCCAACAGATTTAACAGGCAGTGTTTCTCTTTCCATGTTGCAAAATCTGACTCAGCTTCAATGAACTAGACCTTTCACAAAATCATCTAATCATTGACATCTCTTCCAATTAGGTTCCTGAGTTTGATCAGCTGGTATACCTGGGATTGGGCTCTTGTAATATTCAAGGTAATTTTCCTACATTTTTCTCTACTCAATATTCATTAGAAGAATTGGACCTGTCAGATAACCAGATTGAGGGAAATGTTCCCAATTGGCTGTGGGATCTTCCCAATCTTCTTGGGCTGAATCTTTCTTGCAACCAACTACAAGGTTCTCTACCCCCTTCGATGTCCAAGTCTAAAATTTCTGTACTGGACTTGCATAATAATAGCTTCCACGGCCCTATTCCAGCTATTTATTTTGATAGAGCCATATTGGATTTGTCAGACAACAAGTTTAATGGCTCTATTCCTGCTACAAATTTTCCATGGTCCTATCTATCCTTATTGGGGAATAATTTGAGTGGAGGAATTCCACATTCTATTTGTACTAAGGGATACTTGGAGATTTTGGACTTGTCAAGGAACAGTTTAACGGATGCAATTCCTACAGACTTGGGGAGATGTCATTCTCTGCGAGTTTTAAATTTGGCTCAAAATGATTTCCAAGGTGAGATGCCTGAGGAGCTAGGAAATCTGACACGGCTTGAGACATTAAATCTCAATGGAAACAACTTGCAAGGTACTATTCCTTCAGCTATTACAAATTGTGCATCTCTCAAAGTATTTGACATAGGGCATAACCAAATTCAAGGAACTATTCCTGTTTGGTTCAAAGGTCTGACGCAGTTAAAAATTCTCAGCTTGAGTTTTAATAATTTTGAAGGCAGTATTCCACCCCAATTGATTGAGCTGCAGAATCTTCAGGTTTTAGATTTATCTCACAACAATTTGACAGGAACTATTCCTACGAATCTAGGAAAGTTAAGTGTTATGGTCAATCAATCACAAAGTGTTGAAGCACAACATACTGAAGGAAGTGAGTTGCGGCTACCTCTTACTGATAGTGTTACTGTTCAGGGGCCCATCTTTGTACAAATATATGTGGATCAAATAACGCTCTGGATTAAAGGAAGGGAACTTCCATACCCGAAGATATGGCGATCATTCAAATTCATGGATCTGTCGCATAACAAGTTGTCAGGTAACATTCCTTTGGAAATGGGAATCCTCGGGGGTTTGATTGCTCTCAACATTTCTCAAAATAATCTGAGCGGCTCAATTCCGAAATCCTTTGAAGGCATGGCTCATTTGGAGTCTTTGGATCTTTCAGGAAACGCGCTGTCAGGAAAGATTCCCGTGGAACTTTTAAGTCTCACATTCCTTTTTGCTTTGAATCTTTCAAACAACATGTTGTCTGTCTGGGCTAATTCCGCAGGGGAAGCAATTTTCAACTTTTGAGGCTTCTTCATTTCAAGGAAATCCCAATCTTCACGGATTTCCCCTGAAAAATGGAACAGAGAGCTCTGGTTCTGTTGAAAGAGGCACCCAGGTGGAAGATGCAGATGAAATAGATCGATGGTGGGAAGTGGCAGTGGGGTTAAGTTATGGGGTGGGATTTGCTACTGTGATAGCAGTGTTGTGCTTCCACAGAAAATGGGGGAAAAATGCTTTGTCGTGATGGATGGTATTTTGGCATATCTTTTTGAAGGTTGAATTTGTGGATCTCTTTTGCTAAGTATGTGGATTGGCAGGGTCACTGATGTTTAAAGGGTGTCGCGTTGAAATAAATAACCGTCTTTATAGTTAAGCTGAATATGTACTTTGTGATTCATCACACAGGTTTTAAGGTTATATTTTATGAGTATTCAAGAAACAATTTTTTTAATATACATTTTCATTCTTAATTTGTATTATTTCAGCGACTTCACCTCTTTTCATTCGATGACTTGTGATGAAAACCCTTGCACACTAAAGGTATGGCTCCTTCCGTCAAAACTTGAGAAATAAAAAAGAAATTGAATGCATTTGGTTTTGTTTGGATTTTTTAGCTGTTGCGTTGGCTAATGACTATTTATGGAGGGCATTTGATTATTTATTAATAATCACATAAGTAAAAATCACATAAAAATATATTATCTAATGTTTTCATTTGTCAATTTATAGAAAAAGTCAAAAAATGGTGGAGTTTCTCCAAGTTTCTTAGTTAACTCATTTTGTTATGTAGCAAGGTGGGTAGTTTCTGAATAATATCTTTAATTTGGTTAACCATATATGTCTTATCCACGAGAATAGCTTGCATAATCTAAGACAAGGTTGCCTTCTACAAAATAATGTCAAGAGTAAAACCAATGCATGACAATAAAGTGAGAAAAAGTATTTTTAAAGAAATAAGACTAACATTTACCTAGATCCAAATATGTATAATGATAATTTGAATTCCAAATCTTGTTGTAAAGCTTGATCCAACTATTTTCAACTAAATTGCAATTGTATTTTTGGTTAAGTCTTGTTTGCGTGAGTCTTAGAGAAAGGTGAATATAAATAACTTTGATAGGAAACTAATCCAAACTAGATCCATAATGGGAAATGATGTATTCGATCTAATAATGGGTTTTCATCATAAATGAGTGGTGATATGAGTTCCTTGTTACTGGCCATGGCAGTCATTCCATAATGTAAGGGTGTCAAAGATCATCAAAAGAGTTGATTCCTTTATTAAACAATAGTATCCCTCTCAAGGGTTTAACCATGCACATTGTAAGTTCATCAATAGTGTTATGTGATTAACTAAAATATTGAATTTTAGGAGTTAATCTAACTAGTAACAATGATGATATAGCTAATGTGAAATGTAAGACAAGTATTAAAGTATTTAAGTGAAATGCAATAAATGGAAGTAGGAAGGGATAAGGTACTAGCCTGGAAAGTACTTACCTCCTTGTGTTGTTGGATTGTCTTTGACTAAAAGGAGGATTGGGAAGAATGTGAAGTTGCGACTCAAAAAAGAATTGTGGCACACGGGGAATTTGTCCGTCTTTGGGGCGCTAGGAATGGTGAATTTTCAAAATTTTGAGTATTGAATGTCTTCTCTGTTGTCTTTGAAATGTTAAAAGCCAAGAAGTTGTAACAGATCTGCATTCCTGGGTCATTCTGTGTGTTTCTCGCGTACTTCGCGTATTTTTGTCCCACATGTCCCAGTTTCAAACGGGCCCCTTTGTTGCATTTTTGCCCGAAACGCCTGAGCCGCGTACTTCACATTTCTGTTCCAAATGTCCCAAACACTTCCGGACCTGTTGTCACGTTTTCACCCGGATTGATCAAGTCGCGTACTTCGGAACTTTTTGACCCAAATGTCCCAAGTCAAAAAAGTGCGCTCTGTTCCAATTTCGCCCGAAACACCCGAACCGCGTACTTCGCGCTTTCTTGTCCCAAATGTCCCAATTTCAAAAGTGCGCTCTGTTCCATTTTCACCCGAAATGCCCCAACCGCGTACTTCACGTGTTTTCATCCCAAAAGTCCCGAAATGCATTTATGCGCCTTCTTCCTGCTTCGCCCGAGCCGCGTGTTTCGCATTCGCGTTTCACATGTCCCAGATGAACCAAGGGCTATCCATACTTGGTTTTTTCCACGAATATGTTGCCTTTAAAATTGGTAGATATGAATTTAATGCGCATTGATTTCCCTTTCTCTCTCCAAAACGGCTATATAACGGGCAGACCCCCTTTTACATTTTTCACACTGCTTCTTTGCTCGAACCCTTGCAATCTAATTTCCTGCGCACAAACCCGTTCCCTACTGCAATTCCTTCCCGAGTCTAGATTGCATTTCTCTCTCAGCTACTATCAGTATGAAGATCAAATTCCAGGGACAAGAGCAAGTTTCACCACTAGAGTCTGCCGTTCTCAACATCGGAGACAGTGAAGCTCGACATCTCGATTTCGGTGATTTTTGGGCGAGGATGGCAGATGCAAACCCTACTCCAATGGCACAAATGATTCACGACAGCGGTTTGGCCTTTGCTGGCGGTTTCCCGATCTCGGTACAGTGTGCTGATACCGTGCTTTCGTGCGGAGCTCATTTCGACCCCGCCTCGAGCGAATTGACCAATATACACGGGGAACTCATTGCCAAACTAGATGCTGCCGCCATTAGCACTGCTCTGAGAATCCCAGAGATGGATAATGCCATAGTCGTTTCCCGGGATCAAGCACAGGCCCTGTTCAATCAGGACAGCGACAAATACAAAGCACGGGTGGCAAAGTCCTGGCTGAAGAACCCTAAGAAAGGAGCTTCTCGTCTGACCAAAACCCTCTTGCGGGCAGATTTCAATGAAGAGTTGTCCGATTTCATAATTCTGCTGGCTCGGGTTATGGGTTTGCCCACTACCAACGAATTCCATTTCTGGATGTGTCCGCTCATCAGTATGGTGTGCGAAGGAACGCAGAACATCAACTGGGCAGAGATCATCAGCATGAATTTGGCGGAGCAACTGTCCAACGTGCAGCAAACGAAGAAGTTCTATATGACTTCGTACCTGATGTACACTCTGGCAGCATCAAGGCAGTGGTTTGGTTTCTCTTACATAGATGAACACAAAGATGATCCAATATATGCATACTGCCCGCAGTTCACCCTGGAGACCAGCAATCGTAACTTCAGAAGGGTCAACGACGCTTTCACCATGTACGTGGTCAGGCTGCTCGAAGGCGATACTGCCAGGAGGTTTTCTGATGAAGCTATGACTCTGATATCGCACTACGGTGCCTACTTCATCCAGTTCAGAAAGTTCTCTTATATCAGGTTAGCCGGCTATGAGGGCTCCCCTCTGAGACTGCCCATGTTCTGTAATGATAAAATGGCCTTGATAGAGATATGCAGGCAACTAGACAAGTTGCATAGAACCTGCAGGGATAAGAGGATCACTGGTTTACACTTTCCCATCTCTTTGGGAAATTATACCTGCAAAACAGCCCTAGATGCACAGAATGTAGAAAGAGCCCTGGTTCCCATCACGGTTCACTTCTTCAAGCCAAGGACTTGCTTCGACTTGAAGAGGTTCATTGGGCAGAACATCAAAATAGTCTATCATCATAGAGTTGATACAGAAGACTATTGGGCTGATTGTGCTGATGATTTTGAGGCTAGAAGGAGGCACTATGGCAGATTCTCCTTGCAATTAATTGAAGAACTCGGCCTATATCAAGTTCCTGAAGGGCTAAAGGATGACAACTCTGATCTATACTCGTATGAGTATGAAAATGTGGTTATGCACACTCCTTTAGAGGACGTGGATTGGAACAGGAAAGAGAGGGACGACCTGGCTGAGATCCTTGCTCCAGTTTTGGTCAGGACTAGGGTCTGGTTTGACAGGAAAGTTCGAGAGTTCAGGAGGCATTCAGGAGAATCCTCTTCTAAGGATGCTTCAACACCGAGAAGAGAAGCATCTATTCCAAGGTCTGAGACACCAGTGAAGACCCCTCCTGCCTCATCAACTCAGGGACCTGCAGAATCTACTCCTTCCTCATCCACCCAGGTATATAAGAAGAAACTCAAAGAAGTAAAGAAAGAACCTGTGGAAGAAGATCTCCAGAAAAAACAGGCAAATTTGCCTATAGGGCCAGAGAACATCATTGTTCTTAGTGAAAGTGAAGAAAGCGAAATGCCAACCCCTGCAAACGCTCCTGAAGACCCAGCTGATAAAGATAAAGAAGTGCAGAGCACCGAGCTTCCAGGTGCTGTAGATTCTTCTACCACAATTGCCTCCAGTGCCCCGCCCACATCTCAACTCGAGTCAACAGCTGCACAGACCTTGAGCGTCATGAGCTCCCTGTCTCTTGGTCCCCTTGCCCCTCCTGCTGATTCCTCTTCCTCTTTCGCGTGGGTGCAACCTTTGGTCGACAAAAAGAAGAGAAAATTCTCCTCTCAAAGCTCGGGATCAAATTTTGATGTTGTCGCAGCCTTGTTGGGCACCACCCCTTCTCGTGCCAAGAGAGCCAAAGTCACCTCCAGGATAGTGTCTGATGCTCAAGGTCAGCAATTCCTGGAGATTGCCAAGCCTACAACGGATAAATCAGAGCAGGACTTGCAGGCATCTGACTTGGAGCTCTCGAGAATCCCAATGGGAGAGTCTACCCCTGAAGGTGAAATTCACAACCTCCAGGAAACAGTCACAAGAGTCATTGGGAGGGTAGAAAAGGGCCAGCAAACTATTGAACAGTTGGAAGAACAGGCCCAAGTTCTCACAGGTTTCATCAAGTCCCTTTTGTCTAAGGACAAAGTTTTGGACCCTACCCCCTTGACTGCTCTCCCACCTCCTGTAATTCTAAGCCAAGATGAAGTGCAGAGTATTAAAGATATGCACAAGCATTCTGTCTATGGCAGAGCTATTGAAGCCATGGTGGAAGACATGCTTGTTGCTGGGTTAAACTTCATCGATGAAGCTTTCAAACTCCACGAAAAGGTGAACAATGTGCAACTGAAGCTCTCCTCCACTATCAATACCATGGATAAAGAGCTCAAAATCTGGAGCAGTTGCATAGTAGACCTTCGCCTTATGGGACAGACAGATGAAAACATTTTGCTGGCGAATAAAGTTTTTGATGATGCAAAGGACAATCTATCAAAATCATGGGTCTACAGCGTGGAGTGGAAGATCAGAGTCTTGGAGGAGGCTTTGGGAGAAATGAAAAACAGCTGGCAGAAGGGCGAAGCCTTCAAGACATTGGTTGTCTCGGCTTTCAAAGATATACATTGTCATCTTCAAGATGAAACTTCTGGTGCCCCCCTTTCCTTACAAGAGATCAAAGCTCAGTTCAGAGCTTTTGTAAAAGACAATTTATTCAAGGAAAGCTCCATCTCCAAAGAAAAAATGAAGGAGATCTGCTCTCTTCAATCTGCCATCGAAGAAGCAAATAAAGATTATCATACTCATGTCGAGTTTGATAAAGAGATGGAGAAGTGTCTGGGATTTTGGACTCAGTCGGCAGCCAACACGTCAGTTCCCCGTGGCAGAGACATAGCTGAGGCGTTGAAGAGATTCAGACAGCGGATTCTGAAGTCAGTGGGTCCCTCTCAGTGATCGGACACCTGTCTTCTTCCCCATTCTTTTCTCTTCTTCCCTTTCTTTTTCCGTTTTCTTTGTAATAGGTTGAGGTACTGCGAGTTGGCAGTCCTTAACTATTCTTTAGTTAAAAGAAACGGTTACAAAAAGTAACTGACTTGTAAGCTATATAATGGTATTTTCTACGCCATTCGAAAAGGAGGAAGAACTTGGCATATTTTCTGGAAGTGTAAATAGATCAGAGAGAAATCAATACAAAAGGGCTTTCCATTCATTGTCTATCTAATCTTTGTTATCTCTGTGTTTTCATTTAATTTCGTGAAGATCATTTGTTTCTAGTTCGTTAGTCTCACTGATTGCATATTTTCAAATATTGCGAGTATAGTGATCTTGTACAACCAAGAAGGAACTTTGTGTCCTTGATTAATGAATCTGAAGAAGGTTATTTACAGAACTTTGTGTCTGGTAATCTCATCTTGTTCATCCAATGCAAACGATCTTGTTTTAAATTCACTGCAACTTCGCATACATAAAGGATTATTCTGCTATCTATAATTCTGCATGTTGCTCTTCTGCTCACCCTCGTATTCCCTTTCCTCAGTCCTTTTGTAACTGATGATCCTTGTGGAAAACACTTTCATAATATCCAAGTTCAACCATAAAATCATGTTTTGTATATTTGTAAATAAGTTCGTTTCTGAATAAGGGAACCTCTCCCATTAAAGAGGAGGGACTTCTTGTCCCCTGACTGTTGCTCTTCTTAAAAGTCCTATTTGACGACCAACAGTTTTTGGCGACTCCGCTGGGGAAAATCGCATTCCAGTTCTACAAATTTTTGATCATCCTTTGATCTGGCGACTCCGCATTTCACTCGAGGGAGAAGGGCCCTTGGTATTGAAGATTCTCAGTTTCAGCTTTTAGAGCGACAAGGTTTTCCTTTCCTTTCAACTTCAACAAGAGATAGAAGGACTCGTTCGACAAGCACTCCACCTGTTCAAGATAGAAGTCCTACGGGTGGTATTCCTTCAGAGCCTGCTAGTCCCAATCTACGAGCTTTGATCCTCGCTGGTGTTACAGTTCCTCTCCAAGCCATATTTCCAAGAATGGCGGCACCATTACCATGGGGTCAACGTGTCGGGCCCCTGGCCCTTACTCAGCCTTTACATGAGTTACCCAGAGGTAACCGGAAGAACTTCCCAAAATTCAAAGGTGATGGCAAAGTACATCCTGATGAACATATTGCAGCCTTCATAGTTGCATGTGGAGTTTTGGGAGTTGAACATGAGGACGTCTCCGTAAGACTGTTCGTGGAGACTTTACAAGATAATGCTGCTGATTGGTTCTTTCACCTTCCGGCTGGTGCTATAACCGACTGGGATACAATGAGAACCCAGTTCGAGAATCGTTTCAAGCCGGCAGAAGATGTCCATGCCTTGCTAGCCCAAATCTCTCAGATAAAGAAAGATTCACAAGAGCCCATGAGAGAATTTGTGGCCCGGTTCAACAGGTTGATAAATAAAATTCCAACAAACACTCGACCTGTTGATCGGATTCAAAAATGTTTCTTTCTAAATGCCCAATCACCTAAAGTTAGTTATGCACTAAGAAGGGCTAATCTCGCAACGTTAGCTCTAGATCAAGAACTGGCTGTTAGTGTCGAAGATGACTTGATCATGTCAGGGAAGTTGAGAAGAGACCCTCCCAAATCTAAGTCTGCTGCTTCTTCCTCTTCCACCCCTGGACCTAACACTGATCCATTAGTTCAGAAACTTGCGAATGATCTTATTGCTATAAAGAAACAATTGGCTCAGCATGCCCCTTATGCAGATGTTCCAAGAAGAAATTTCCAGCCCAGGAATCGTTTGCCTGCTTCTCAAACAAGACTAGCACTTGAAGGACCTCCTATTAAGGTTCCTGTGAATGCAACCTGTGAAGTTGAAGAGCCGGATGATGATGAGGCTAATGAAGCTTGCGAGGAATTTGTGGAGGAATTTGATGATGAGGCTGAAGAACTTGAGGGATCTCGAGTTAATTTCTTTACCACCGAGGGTATTGATGATGGAGATGATTATGATGAAGTGGTAGCTGACATGAATAGCGAATCATTTGCTGTCATGACTCGAGAGCAGACACGTCAGAGGGAGAAAGTGACACAGCCTATCAAGAAATCCAAGGAGCAGTCGACAACCATTCCCGTGATTGCAAAAAGAGGATCTCCTATCCCTACTTCGTCTACACCAAAGGTGAGTCCTATCAATCCTGCTACCAAAGTTGCTTCTTCTTTTTCTCCTAAAGTTGATAAGCCTAGAATTTCAAATGATGATGGCCCGTCCACTTCTGGGTCTTTTGATATTGTTGATCACCTGAAAAAGACCAAGGTCCAAATCTCAGAAGCTGAGTACTATCAGACCCATCCCAAAGCTTTTGCCAAGATGATTCAATTTGTTAATTCCCATTCCAAGACCACCTCTAAAGGCCTTTTACCTACTCCTCCTTCTGCACCACAGCCCAGTCTGGTAGCTGCTGTCACCTCGCCTGGTGACAAAATTAAACCATTTTATGTAACACTTCTCATAGCTGGCCATAGACTCAGTAATTGTGTCATAGATTCAGGAGCCTCGGACAATGTCATGCCAGCTAAAGTAGCTCATGCTTTAGGCTTAACCCTCACTCGTACTTATGGATCTTGCTACTCTATGGAGAGTAAGGAAGTGCCTCTGGTTGGAAGGATTAAAGATGCACAAGTGGCTTTTGCTGCCTTGCCTGAAAAGAAAGTGTTGGCTACCATCTTAGTAGCAGATATCCCTCCTTCATACGGGATGTTGCTAAGTAGGAACTTTTGTAAAGATGTGGGTGGGGAAATTCAAATGGATTGGTCACATGCCCTTGTACCGGTTAATGGACAAATGAAGAAGCTGCTGCCTGAGAAACAATCTGAGTATATTGTGCAGAAGACGGATGATCCTAAAGCACAAATACTCTATGAGGATATGGGTCATGGTAATTACATGATTATGTCCCCTGATGAAATCC
Source organism: Taxus wallichiana var. yunnanensis (assembly GCA_018340775.1). NCBI lineage: Eukaryota > Viridiplantae > Streptophyta > Pinopsida > Cupressales > Taxaceae > Taxus > Taxus wallichiana. The sequence goes on along the minus strand of CM031235.1, from coordinate 966,720,746 downwards.
CACCCCCCAAAGTGTCTCCTAGAGATCCTAACGGGGTTTGGATTTTAGAATTTGATGGAAGTTGTTCCTCAGCTGGTTCTGGAGCTGGTGTCCTGCTAGTGTCACCTGAAGGAAGCCTACACCCCTTTTCATTCAAGTTACAATTCGAGAATACTAATAACACGGCGAGTCGAAGCTCTCATTCTCGGATTGCAGGTGGCCAAAGAACAAGGTGTAAAGAACCTCCTGGCTCGTGGTGATGCAGAGCTGATTGTAAAGCAAGTCAGAAACCTCTTTCAGGTAAAAAATGGGAGGCTGAAGCATTACAGAATCAGGTTTGGGATTCCATTGAATTCCTTGATGCTTTCTCTATTGAAGCAATACCTAGGAAAAGAATGCAGCGAGGCTGATTCACTAGGCTGTCTCGGGGTCCTTCTTGCTATTCCTCATCTGATTTCTCTCGGGACAAATTCACCATTGAAATGGTCCATCGGCCTAGTGTACACGACAACACCAATAAGCGGCGAGTTTTCAATAATGATCAGCATTTGCTTTCCTTCTGGAACTCAAAGGTAATTTTGAACAAGCTGTATTTTGAGGAAGTGACAACTGCCTCCTCGTGAAAGTGTGTCCTTTGGCCAAGGCTGTCACCCAAGGAGAAAAGCAGATCGGGAAGGGTGCATTAAACTCAAAGGAAACAAGATTCCTAAAGGCTTGGTGAGTTTGGAGGAATTATTTGATAAACATGACGGGTATGTGAAATCTAGAGCTTCCTCAGGCCTCAACAATCAGTTTGAACATGACAAAATCAATATTGGAAGTTCTCTTTTGACCCCAAGCTCGTGAATATCGGAAAATGTTGCACACAGTGATGAGAGAGAGAAAAGCAATTGATCTTCTAAGGAGGTATAAGGATGTTCTTGCTTACTCTTATGAGGATCTAAAAGCCTTGAAGCCAAAAGATATGCGGCACTCTATCCCTCTTAAGCACAGAATTAAGCCTTTCAAGCGAAACAGAGCGATATAATCCCAAAATAGGCGACACCATCTTTCGGGAGATTCGAAGTTGTTGAAGGCTAAAATCATCTTTCCCATTCACCATTCAACATGGATTGCAAATATTGTGCTGTTAGGAAGAAGAATGGTGAGATCCGCATCATGTTGATTTCGGGAACTGAATCGGGCTTCTCGAAAGATAATTATCCTTTGCCTATGATGGATCAAGTATTGCAGCGATAACTTGAGGGATCGGAAATGTTATCTATGCTTGATGGATTTTACGGATATAATCGGGTAGAGGTTGATCTGCGAGATCAACACAAGACAACCTTCACTACTCCTTGGGGCACCTTTGCTTACAAGAGGATGCCTTTTGGGCTCATTAACTTAGCTGGTGCCACTTTTCGAGAGCCATGGATCGGCTTTTGGAAGCTTGAAAGGAAGTGTATTGTCATATATCTTGATGACTGACAGTGTTTTTCCAAGACAAGAGCGGATCATTTTGATCACACAGAGCAGTTACTGCTAAAGATGCGAGAGCATGGAATTTCTTTGAATCCTAAAAATCTGTTTTACGTGTCACGAGGGGAAAACTATTAGGGCACATTGTCTCCAAGGATGGTATTAAGATTGACCTTGAACGAGTACAAGCTATCCAACAAATTCCTCTCCCAACCAGTAAAAAGGGTGTGCACTCCTTCTTCGGTAAGATCAATTTTTTAAGAAGGTTCATCCCTGATTTTGCAGAGTTAACTTTGAATATTTCTCAAATGATGAAAGGGAAGCAAACATTTGGTTGGTCTTCTGGAGGAAAGGAATCCTTTGAGGGTATCAAGAGAGCTATCGCTAAAACTCCAGTTTTGGCTTTGTCACGATTTCAGACAAAGATTTCATCATCTATTGCTTTATCTTCTGAGATAATACCACAGCTCTTTGTCTTAACTCAAAGAAGACTCTAATGAGCATGAACTCCCAATTGCGTTCATGAGCTATATTCTAAAGGATCACGAGTTGAAATACACCATGATGGAGAAGCATGCTTTTGCGGTGGTCAAAGGCTGTGAAGCAGCGGTTTCGTTTTATATCCTCAACTCTCACTCCATGGTCTTTGGTTCCAGATCTGAGCTGTTAAGTCGATTCTCACACAACAAGAATTTGGATCCAAGAGAGGAAGCTGGGTTGCTTTAAGGTCGAAGTACGACATTGATATCAAACCGACCAAGTGGTTCGTGGAAAAGGTCTTTGTGAGCTCATTGCTTGAAGGAGCTAAACATGAGTTCTTTGGAGGAGAAAGGCGACATTCCTCTTTACATTCCTTAGCTCGGTCGATGAATGGTATGCGACATCGCCCATTTTCTCACCTATGGGAATGCCCCTCTCATTTAACTACCGAGGAAAAGAGGAGTAATTTATTAAATTGAGGTCATGCGCATATGTATTATGGGAAAATGCTTTGTTGAAGCGTGGCTTAGATGGGAGATTTTTGAAGTGTGTGGACAAGGAACAGCAGAGAAAATTGCTCTCAGCTTTTCATGATCAGGCATGTGGAGGGCACTATTCATCAACGGTCACTGCTCACAAGATACTCCGTGGAGGATACTCACGCCTTCCTTGTTCAGAGATGCATCCAAGTGGGTGGATAAATGTGAGGCTTGTCAGACTTTTGTGGGAAGACCTAAACTGGCGTCGTTGCCTCTCAAGCCAGTTGTGATTGAGGAACCATTTCAACAGTGGGGTTTGGACTTCATTGGTGCACTTAATCCTGCTTCTAGTGCTGGTCACACTCATGTGCTAGCGCCCCGACTACTTCACCAAATGGGTGGAAGCTATTCGATCAAGAGCACCACTTACAAGTGGTATGCGGCTTCATCAAAGAGAACATCTTGGTAAGGTATGGTGTACCTAACAAGATTGTAGAGATAATGCTTCAAACTTCTCCTCAAGCTGAGATAATGGATTTACCTTTATGGGTATGGCATCTCACTTTGGCTCATTCTTCAGATTATTACCCCCAGGGAAATGGGCAAGCAGAATCCACCAACAAAAATCTGGTGACAATTATAAGGAAGTTGGTCAATGAGTCTCAACGAAACTGGCACAAGAAGCTCTATGATGCTCTTTGGGCAGACAGGATCACACCTAAAAGAGCCATTGGAATGTCCCCTTTTCAAGTGGTGTATGGAGTTGAGGCTCAATTGCCAGTGACAGTGGAACTGCCAGCCTTGCACCTAATGAAGGCCATTGAGGATACTAGTTTCAGCGATGCTCTGGATAAGAGAATTATGTACTGCACAAAGCCCGAATGAAAGATTGATGGTTGCTTTGATAGGATATCATTCACCCGGCAAAAGGTAAAGGCCTGTTTGACAAGAAAGCTAGGTTCGAGAGATTTCCAAGTTGGAGACAACTTTGTGTTCTTTATGGGATAAAAGACATGAACCTCGTGGCAGCCATGGAAAGTTTGATTCCCTTTGGCTCGGGCCTTTCAAGATCAGGCACTTTGCTGGTAAGAATTCTTTCTATCTTGATTACATGGATGGTTCTCCCTCCCACTTCCTTATAGTGGGCGGTACCTCAAGTTGTTCAAGTCTGGTGACTAGGAAGTCCTTTGTATATTACATACGGTGTTTTTGCTTCTCTGCTTTTGGTGTGTTTTCCTTTTGTTGTTTTGGTGTGTTGCCCTCTGTATTGGTGTCCTTTTTGACTCCGTTGCCCAATGGATAAGGTCTTGAGTCTGCTCCCCGATTTTGTCTAAGTTCTTGCCTTGCCTCATTCCTTGAATTTATGCCAAGTCATCCCCGGAAGGAGCAGTTGTTGTCCATCAAAATTTCCCCGCACTTAAAAGTGAATTTTCAAAATTTTGAGTATTGAATGTCTTCTCTGTTGTCTTTGAAATGTTAAAAGCCAAGAAGTTGTAACAGATCTGCATTCCTGGGTCATTCTGTGTGTTTCTCGCGTACTTCGCGTATTTTTGTCCCGCATGTCCCAGTTTCAAATGGGCCCCTTTGTTGCATTTTCGCCCGAAACGCCTGAGCCGCGTACTTCGCGCATTTCTGTTCCAAATGTCCCAAACACTTCCGGACCTGTTGTCACGTTTTCGCCGGATTGATCAAGTCGCGTACTTCGGAACTTTTGACCCAAATGTCCCAAGTCAAAAAAGTGCGCTCTTCATTCAATTTCACCCAAATGAAACACCCACTTCACGAACACCGAACGCGTACTTCACGCTTTCTTGTCCCAAATGTCCCAATTTCAAAAGTGCGCTCTGTTCCATTTTCACCAAATGCCCCAACCGCGTACTTGGCGTTTTCGTCCCAAAGTCTGAAATGCATTTATGCGCCTTCTTCCTGCTTACTTGAGCCGCGTGTTTCGCGCATTCGCGTTTCACATGTCCCAGATGAACCAAGGGCTATCCATACTTGGTTTTTTCCGCGAATATGTTGCCTTTAAAATTGGTAGATATGAATTTAATGCGCATTGATTTCCCTTTCTCTCTCCAAAATGGCTATATAACGGGCAGACCCCCTTTTACATTTTTCACACTGCTTCTTTGCTCGAACCCCTGCAATCTAATTTCCTGCGCACAAACCCGTTCCCTCTTTTGCTACAATTCCTTCCCGAGTCTAGATTGCATTTCTCTCTCGGCTCTTATCGGTATGAAGATCAAATTCCGAGGACAAGAGCAAGTTTCACCACTAAGTCTGCCGTTCTCAACATCGGAGACAGGTGAAGCTCGACATCTCGATTTCGGTGATTTTTGGCGAGGATGGCGGATCAAACCCTACTCGATGGCACAAATGATTCACGACGGCGGTTTGGCCTTTCTTTGGCGGTTTCCGATCTCGGTGCAGTGTCTTGTACCGTGCTTTCGTGCGGAGCTCATTTTCGACCCCGCCTCGAGTGAATTGGCCAATATACACGGGAACTCATTTGCCAAACTAGATGCTTGCCGCCATTAGCTTGCTGCTGCTGAGAATCCCGAGAGATGGATAATAGTCCCCAGGGATAAGCAGGCGTTTCACGAATGACTGACAAATCAAGCACGATCAAGTCTGGTGAAGCCCTAAGAAAAGGAGCTTCTCAATCGTTAATCGGGAAGCGATTTCAATCGGGTTAGAGTTTGCCAGCTATCGATGAATTCATGGCAGTCTTGGGCTGAGAACCCTAAGAAAAGGAGCTTCTCGTCGACCACCCTCTTGCGAATTTCATGAAGAGTTGTACGATTTCATAATTCATTCTCGGGTTATGGGTTTGCCACTTGCATGAATTCCATTTCGGATCATCTCATCGGTATGGTGTGCGAAGGAATACGAGAACATCAGCTTGAGAGATCATCGAGCATGAATTTGGCGGACAAGCTTTGTCAACGTGCGTAGCAAGCGAAGAAGTTCTATATGACTTCGTGCACGATGTACACTCTGGCGGCATCAAGGCGGTGGTTTGGTTTCTCTTACATAGATGAACACAAAGATGATCAATATATGCATATTGCCCATGATTCACCAGAGACCGGCAATCGTAACCCGGAAGGGTCACGGCGCTTTCACCATGTACGTGGTGAAAGCTGCTCGAAGCGTCTTTGCGGGAGGTTTTACGATGAAGCTATGACTCGATATCGCACTACGGTGCCTACTTCATCCGAGTTCGAGAAAGTTCTCTTATATCGGAGTTAGCCGGTATGAGGGCTCCCCTGCGAGGCCCTTGCCCATGTTACGTAATGATAAAATGGCCTTGATAGAGATATGCGAGGCAACTAGACAAGTTGCATAGAACTGCAGGGGATAAGAGGATCACTTGGTTTACACTTTCCCATCTCTTTGGGAAATTATACCTGTAAAACAGCCTAGATGCCTGAGAATGTAGAAAGAGCCACAGTTCCCATCACGGTTCACTTCTTCAAGCCAAGGACTTGCTTCGACTTGAAGAGGTTCATTGGGCAGAACATCAAAATAGTCTATCATCATAGAGTTGATACAGAAGACTATTGGGCTGATTGTGCTGATGATTTTGAGGCTAGAAGGAGGCACTATGGCAGATTCTCCTTGCAATTAATTGAAGAACTCGGCCTATATCAAGTTCCTGAAGGGCTAAAGGATGACAACTCTGATCTATACTCGTATGAGTATGAAAATGTGGTTATACACACTCCTTTAGAGGACGTGGATTGGAGCGAGGAAAGAGAGGGACGACACAGAGATCCTTGCTCCGAGTTTTGAGTCGGGACTAGGAGTGCAGTTTGAGGAAAGTTCGAGAGTTCGGGAGGCATTCGGGAGAATCCTCTTCTAGGGCTTGACAGGAGAAGAGAAGCATCTATTCCAGGTCGAGACACCGGTGAAGACCCCTCTGCCTCATCAACTCGGGGACTGCAGAATCTACTCCTTCCTCATCCACCCGGGTATATAAGAAGAAACTCAAAGAAGTAAAGAAAGAACACTATGGAAGAAGATCTCTAGAAAAACGGGAAAATTTGCCTATAGGGCGAGAGAACATCATTGTTCTTAGTGAAAGTGAAGAAAGCAAAATGCCAACCCCTGCAAACGCTCACGAAGACCCGGTGATAAAGATAAAGAAGTCGAGAGCACCGAGGCTTCCAGTCTTTGTAGATTCTTCTACCACAATTGCCTCCGAGTGCCCGCTCACATCTCAACTCGAGTCTCAGTGCAACTGCACGGACCTTGGCGTCATGAGCTCCTGTCTCTTGGTCCCCTTGCCCCTCCTGCTGATTCCTCTTCCTCTTTCGCGTGGGTGCTGACCTTTGGTCAAAAAAGAAGAAAATTCTCCTCTCAAAGCTCGGGATCAAATTTTGATGTTGTCGCGGCCTTGTTGGGCACCACCCCTTCTCGTGCCAAGAGAGCCAAAGTCACCTCCGAGGAATAGTGTCGATGCTCAAGGTCGGCAATTCCTTGAGATTGCCAAGCCTACAACGGATAAATCGGAGCGGGACTTGCGGGCATCGACTTGGAGCTCTCGAGAATCCCGATGGGAGAGTCTACCCCGAAGGTGAAATTCACAACCTCCGGGAAAGCGATCCACGAGAGTCATTGGGAGGGTAGAAAAGGGCCGAGCAAACTATTGAGCAGTTGGAAGAAACAGGCCCAAGTTCTCACGGGTTTCATCAAGTCCCTTTTGTCTAAGGACAAAGTTTTGGACCCTACCCCTTGTTTGCTCTCCCACCTCCTGTAATTCTAAGCCAAGATGAAGTGCGAGTATTAAAGATATGCCTGAGCATTACATGTCTATGGCGAGCTATTGAAGCCATGGTGGAAGACATGCTTGTTCTTTGGTTAAACTTCATCGATGAAGCTTTCAAACTCCACGAAAAGGTGAACAATGTGCAGGCTGAAGCTCTCCTCCACTATCAATACCATGGATAAAGAGCTCAAAATGCGGAGCGATTCATAGTAGACCTTCGCCTTATGGGACAGACAGAGGCGAAAACATTTTGCTAGCGAATAAAGTTTTTGATGATGTAAAGGACAATCTATCAAAATCATGGGTCTACGAGCGTGGAGTGGAAGATCGAGAGTCTTGGAGGAGGCTTTGGGAGAAATGAAAAACAGGTGGCGAGAAGGGCGAAGCCTTGAGACATTAGTTGTCTCGGCTTTCAAAGATATACATTGTCATCTTCAAGATGAAACTTCTGGTGCCCCCTTTCCTTCTGAGATCAAAGCTCGGTTCGAGCTTTTGTAAAGACAATTTATTCAAGAAAGCTCCATCTCCAAAGAAAAAATGAAGGAGATCTGCTCTCTTCAATCCACCATCGAAGAAGCGAAATAAATATTATCATACTCATGTCGAGTTTGATAAAGAGATGGAGAAGTGTACGGGATTTTGGACTCGATCGGCAGCAGCAACACATCGAGTTCCCGTGGCGAAGAGACATAGGCTAAGGCGTTGAAGAGATTCGAGATAGCGGATTACGAAGTCGGTGGGTCCCTCTCGGTGATTGGACACTGTCTTCTTCTCCCATTCTTTTCTCTTCTTCCCTTTCTTTTTCCGTTTTCTTTGTAATAGGTTGAGATCTGCGAGTTGGCGAGTCCTTAACTATTCTTTAGTTAAAAGAAGCGTTCTGAAAAATAGCCCGACTTGTAAGCTATATAATGGTATTTTCTACACCATTCGAAGGAGGAAGAACTTGGCATATTTTACGGAAGTGTAAATAGATGGAGAGAAATCAATACAAAAGGGCTTTCCATTCATTGTCTATCTAATCTTTGTTATCTACTGTTTTCATTTAATTTCGTGAAGATCATTTGTTTCTAGTTCGTTAGTCTCACTTTGATTGCATATTTTCAAATATTGCGAGTATAGTGATCTTGTACAACAAGAAGGAACTTTGTGTCCTTGATTAATGAATCGAAGAAGGTTATTTGAGAACTTTGTGTATGTAATCTCATCTTGTTCATCAATGCAAGCGATCTTGTTTTAAATTCACATGTAACTTCGCATACATAAAGGATTATTCTGCTATCTATAATTCTACATGTTGCTCTTACTGCTCACCCTCGTATTCCCTTTCCTCGAGTCCTTTTTATGGCCCCATGATCCTTGTGGAAAACACTTTCGTAATATCAAGTTCACCATAAAATCATGTTTTGTATATTTGTAAATAAGTTCGTTTGAATAAGGGAAACTAGGGTGCCTAGTGTCAAGCGACACAACTACTTCAATCATACTCCATTATCTCAAGCCTCACTTGGCTAAACTCAATAGGCTTACTTTCCTCGGCTTGTCAATCTTTTGAATTTGGAGGTGAGATCCACTGTGGAGTTAGGAAATACTACAACCTTGTGTCACCTGGATCTCTCGAGAAAGTGTTGAGTGATTATGATGATCACGGTTATGGCTTGGATAGTAGGAGGTTACGCAGCATGGATAAACAATTTGAGAAGCTTGAAATTTCTATCTATTGGCAGAGTGAATATAGCAAAAGCATCTGAGAATTGGGGTGAGACCCTTAGCAGCCTCTCTAATCTTACCCACCTTGACCTCTCTAATCTTTGGGCTTTCAAGTACCATCCCTTCTCTCCTAAACTCACTAAGTTGTCCAATCTCTGCCTTCTAGGTAATTCATTTGTTTTCCAAATTTCATGCCGGCTTTGTTTCGAGAATGCCTCATCTTTGGGTTTCCCTTGGCTCTCTCGACTGTGGTCTCAATGGTTCCATTCCTTGAAACTTCTTGCTCCACTCTGGCATGAACAACATTGGTGTCAGGCTATAACCTTGAGCCGAGGGGAAATCTTTTCTTTCATTCAAAAACCACTTTTCCCTCACTCACTGGCTCTTTCTATGGAGTATGCAGGTGTAGGTGAGTCATTCCTCCGTTAAATTCACTGAACTTTCAAAAACTTCAAAAGTTGAAACTTGGAAATAATTACTTGACAGAGATATACCCCTGGTTTGGATCTATCTGAGGGCACTTCGCCCTCTTTCATTCATTGATCTTTCACCACTGACAATTTGAAGGGTACTTATACCTTTTACATTTGGTAGGCTCTCCCTCGCTGGATCTCTTAGCTAGATAATAACTTGATTGTGAAGCAATTCTAGATTCCATTTGAGGTAGGTTCTTTAGTTTAGAAGCTCATGGTGCTCTCTTTAACAATTTATCGAGCGGTGTTTCTCTTCCCATATTCCAAATTTTGACTCAACTTGAGTACTGGACCTTTCATAGAAATCATTTCCACAGTTGACATCTCTCCACTTGGGTTCCCTAGTTTGAAGCGTTGGTACTATACACAGGAATGAGTTATTGTATAATATCAAGATAATTTTCCTACATTTTTGTGTTGAATATTCATTAGAAGATTTGGATCATCAGCTGTAACTTGATTGAGGAAATGTTCCCAAATTGGTTGTGGGAGCTTCCCAATCTTCTTGGGCTGAATCTTTCTAGCAACCAACTACAAGGTTCTCTACACATTGCGATGTCCAGGACTAACATTTTTGTACTTAGACTTACATAACAATAACTTCCATCGGCCCTATTCCAACTATTTATTTTCATGGATCAAATAATGCTCACGGATTAAAGGAGGAGCTTCCCATACCCGAAGATATGGAGATCATTCAAATTCATTGATCTCACACATAACAAGTTGTCAAGTAACATTCCTTAGGAAACACGGCACATATCAGGTAAAGATTCCTCGGAACTTTTAAGTCTCACATTCCTTTCTTCTCTAAATCTTTTGGAAAACATGTTTGTCTAAAGCTGAGAGTTCCACGGGAAAGCAATTTCAACCTTTGGGGCGTCATCATTTCTAGGAAATCCCAATCTTCATGGATTTCCCCTGCAAATGGAACACAGAGCTCTGGGGGTTGGTGAAAGAGTGCAGCCCGGTTGCGAGTGTAGATGAAAGATGGAGATGTGGATGGGGAAATGGATAAATGGTGAGTAGCGGTGGGATTATGTTTTGTTCTGGGATTACATGTTCAGTGATTGCAGTGTTGTGCTTCCACGAAATGGGGAAACAAATGCTTTCTTATTGTGATGGATGATATTTTTGGCAGTATCTTTTTAGGGCTGATTCTATTTTGTCGAGGATGTGGATTGTAATTCTTGAGTGCTAGTGTTACCATGTTTAAAGGGGTGTTGAGTTGAAATAAATGACAATGTATTCTAGTCTTTATAATTAGAAATCATACATGAAATATGTACGATGGAAAATGCCGGAGGGATCTATTGAAGAGAGTGAAAGTGGAGGAGGGAATAAGGGGTTAAGAGGGCGAGATGAGTACAAGGAGGGGAAACCAAAATGGGGAGACAATCAAGACTCTGAAACTCCTCAAAGCTGGTACATGACATGTTCACAAGTAATCATGTGGAATTAGAAAAAGATGGGGATGTGTAAAAGAAATTAATTTAACTCTTTATCGTGAGATATTCCCATAATGTAAGGAGTAGCTGGAAATATTGAATGAATAGACATGCATTTCTTGACGATTTTAGCCTTTTGCATTTATTAGGTAGCTGTAGAGCATTTACTTAAACGTAAGGGGAATGTAAATGGAATTTTCATAGGACTAACTACAGTAGATAGGAAAATGTGGGGAGTGGACCCAAACATAGTTAATAAATGTGTATATATTCTTCCGGTGGGTGAAAATCATGCTATTACATGCCCAATGCTTGCCAAAGAAATGGTCAAGGCCAAATATGGCACAGGGTTTCCTTCCGCCTTGCTTTGTCCTAGCGAATGTGCATGACTAGGAGTTGATCAATAAAATCACACTTGCGCCAGAGGGAGTACGAGAGAAGTAAAGATATTTATTACCACAAGAAAAATAACCAAGATAAAAACTTTGTTGTAAAAGTTTTCCTTGCCTGATATTGATAATTTATGATCTTATTTCTCAGAATATAATGCACTCCATAAGTGAAGCTCACCATTTTGGGGGTTTTGAATGATGCTTAATTTAATACGTGTGTGTCTTAAAAACAACTCTATAAAGTGTATGAAATGGCATATGATGTCTGGCTTTACACTAAGAAATATTATATCTCCTCTTAGTGCCCCATGTGGTGAATTCTACTCATGGCATGATTTAGATAAGTTAGAGTAGCTCTAAACAATAGAAGGGTATATTGACGTGAGTTTTGGTGCTCCCCTTATCGAGGATATACATGTTATATATGCAATCACAAATAAGCATGTTTTATATTTTGAAAGTGCTTACGAGATGAAAATCATCATGGAGGTGATCTGCAAAGTTGCATTTGGTTGTTTAAGAGCATAGTTTTGTATGTTAAGCTTGAACTAGTTTATATTAATGTCTACTAAATTAAATATTAAACCTCTCATTCATGAGATGATTTTTTTTTATGAAAAATTGAAATAAGGAAAGACACATTACATTTTAGTTTGGAATGTGGTCTTGGAATGTAGTTCATTGTTGAAGCATTAGACAAAATGGTATAAGTTGGCCTATAATTTTGTTTCCTTTTTAGAATTATGGATCAGGACTTCTTTTTATTTATCTAAAAATGTATTCTGTAAATTTTCTCCTGTTCACCCAAAATGCAAGACCAACAATTTTATTGATTTGAGTCTTGTAGATGAAGCTTCTTTAAGTTGAATTCTTATTTTTATTCATTCGTAGCTTGAGATGGTTTCTGAATCTAATACAGTTTCTTGTCTGATGTTGAAAATATAAAGCCACTTAGTTCTACAATATGTGTAATGCGT